>WNHD01002463.1:0-14935 GCA_011057455.1 Ganaspis sp. Gsp50 | reverse complement strand
TGAAAAAAGTGAGAAGAATCAAGCAAATTGTATATAAACATAAATAAATGTTAAAAAAAATTCGAGGGAGCGTTAGCGACCGAGAAAAATATCGCTAGTATTATATAAACCCCGTACTATTCCCTCCCGATTAGGTAATTGATAAGTGATTAAATTATCAGGAATAAAAAATGAATTTACGTACTTAAAAAGTGCTTGACGTAGCGTGGAGTTTACAGTTGGTATTAATTGCGTCTTGATTAATTAATTTATTCTCATTACCCTTCCGGGGAGCTAAAGATTGTCTCCAGACTCTCGGGTTTGCTGGCTCGAAGTCGAGTCAAGTTCGGTAGGTAATTACAATATGA
Organism: Ganaspis sp. Gsp50; assembly: GCA_011057455.1. Lineage (NCBI taxonomy): Eukaryota > Metazoa > Arthropoda > Insecta > Hymenoptera > Figitidae > Ganaspis > Ganaspis sp. Gsp50. Next base: position 14,588 of record WNHD01002463.1, on the reverse strand, counting down.
AAGGCGCATAAATCAACGGCTTTAATTAACGCGTTATTATTATCATCCTGATACCCCAACGAATTATAATATCTTGAATGTCGACAGGAAGGAGAAAACTGTCGGTCGCCATTTTTCAACCAGTCCAAAACTCTCAAGCCTTATTCAGAATCACAACTGCTGCTGTGAAGCACCAGTACTTATTATTGTCATCTCAATTCATAACTATCCTCAAGATCTTGAAAATTCCAAACGTCCTTTTCTCGCTTGACTTCAACTTCATTATTCAAATGCATAAACTCTCAGAGGTTCGGATATTTGGCATCCGGATTGAGATATCGGTTGGAATATTTGGTACTCGGATTGAGACACGTCGGCGAAAATTGACGATTTAAGGAGTTTTAGAATTTTGTGAAAAATAAACCGCTCCCTTGAAAGTGAGAGCGGGTTTATTAATCGGGAATTGTTGTGAAAACAGTTTTGTGGATCAAGGAAAACATCAGAAACAAAATATTGAATAATGAATCGAGTGATGTATGAAATATTATTTAATAATAAATAAAATATGAAATAGTAATAAATGAAAGATGAAATACTGATGAATAAAATATGAAATAGTAATAAATGAAAGATGAAATAGTAATAAATAAAATATGAAATAGTAATAAATAAAATATGAAAAAATAATAAATAAAATATAAAGTAATATTAAATTTATGAGTATAATAGTTTGGAAAACGTGATGTAAAATTTTGAACGAGAGCTTTAAAGACAAATTGATGGTACGAGTAAACAAAAGAAATTGTAAAAAAAAGTTTCTAACTAGTTTATGTCCTTTGAGTGGGATGATTGTAAGTAAAGATATTTTTAGAAAGATAGTTTAATGGTGAGATTTAATTTGCTTTTAAAGCATTACAATAGTAACAATGTAAAACAATGTCCTATAAATCTATTCATCTCGTATTTTTAAAATCCCCGGATAAAACGCAATTTTCGTTTCCTTTCCGTCGCTTTTCGAAGCAGGACAAAACAGTTTACTAAAGCACGATTTGTCTATTACGCTTGGATAATGGGGTTTTTTAGCGGATGGATTGAAGCTTGTAAGCCTTGAGGGAAATGTTGTGCTGTATGTTATTTGAGTCTACAAAAAAAATTTACAAATGGCCGAAGTACACTTTTCGTTCATTTCAGTTTTTTAGAAGGATCTCTCGTCCACTTAGAGCTCATAATAAAGTAATCACAGATGATATGGGAATATCGAGTCGTATGTGTGCCATACTCGGTATCAATTAATTCGAATAGCACAGCACTCGGCGTCAGTGTCAGTGGTTCTCTCTGAGGCCACTAGGGGGTATTTCCGGTTGTTTTTTCCCTGGTTTGTTGTATATCGGCGGGACGTTTGAAATGCTATTTTCGTTGGAGAGCGCTGAGCGACGCTGCGATATTTTTTAATTAATCGAATTATTGAACTGTATCGCAATTGAATTGAATTAAGTGCCGGGTAAGCTAGCTGTGTAAGCTGGGAGCGAGCAATTTTCTGTCATTATCGAGGGCGCGTTCTCGTACGTCGTTTCATGTGTCTCTCATTTTACAGGGAGTCAGGTCCCTTGAAACTAGCTCTCTCTCATTCACCCACATTTCACTATTTTTCTCTTTTTTGTCAAAGATTCGATTGCACGCATCTTTTCCCCAGGCTCGCTACCATCATTATCAAAAATCTTTTCATGTTCGTCTTAATTAGCAATCTCCGTGTCTTTTCGGGGCCATTCGTGTCGGGCTTTTTACTCTAAACTCTTTTTGTTCGTAATTATTTTTATTACCTATGCACTTTATGTAATTATTTTCGTTATTAATTAATTATTATTATTTTTATTTATTAATTATTAGTAGTACCTTCATTGTTGTTAATATTATCTTCCTAGTTTTTATTATTATCATCCCGCACAGCATCTTAACTTATTTCAACATTGCCAACCTTTCCTCGAGTTTCGTCAAATTCCAGCAAGTTTTCTGCAAGTCTTCTACAAGTTTAGAAACTTGAGGAAAGGTTGGCAATGTTGATACAAGTTTAGGTGCTATGGGGGATGATTGTTATTATCTCGGTTATTATTGTTATTATTATTATAATTATTATGATTGTTATTATTATGACTGTTATTGTTATTATTATTATTATTATTATTATTATTATTATTATGATTGTTATTATTATGGCTGTTACTATTATGATTGTTATTGTTATGATTGTTATTATTATGATTGTTATTGTTATGATTGTTATTATTATGATTGTTATTGTTATTATTATTATTATTATTATTATTATTATTGTTGTTGTTATTATTATGATTGTTATTGTTATGATTGTTATCATTATGATTGTTATTGTTATGATTGTTATCATTATGATTGTTATATTATTATGATTGTTATTATTATGATTGTTATATTATTATGATTGTTATTATTATGATTGTTATTATTATGATTGTTATTATTATGATTGTTATTATTAGTATCATTATTATTATTAGTATCATTATTATTATTCATCGTTGTCATTATTATCGCAATCATTTCTTGGCAGATATCTTTTCAGGACAATCGACTGATAAAAACATCTGTCATCCCTAATTAAAATGAATTTATGTACTGTGTGCCTAATAAATATTTTAATTGCACATAAATACGAAATAGCGGTACAAGTAATATAACCGAAATTGAATGATACCTGGAAACAGGAAAATTATGTATGTAATGATAATGATCATGCGACTGAACTCTATGACTTGTAGACAGTAAAACTAAATGTCCAAAAATATATTAATTTTCATCAGTTGTGAGCAAAAATAAACGCTATCAAATCGAGATTATTCATATTTCAAACTCATTAGTGAAGCAATGGAAATAATTATCGAAACCCAAATTAACATCATTACTGTAAATTTTCTTTCTGCCTCTGAATCTTCAATTTAGCAAAATGTACATCAAACATGCTTCTCTGATTCCGAATCAAAAAATTAGTAAATCGTATTGTTACTATATATTTACTATATATTGTTTACTATATATTGTTTACTACATTGTTTAATCATATAGTAAGTTTCTTTCTTGTAAGTTTTTTGTACATTTTTGATATTTTTTTATTTTGTTTTTTCATTTTTTTATTTTCCTTTTCATTTTTTTTTTGAACAACGTTTTTTAGCTTTTTGCAAGTTTCTTCTGCATTTTTTGCGAGGCTTTTTGTGGGTCTTTTTGCAAGTCTTTTGTAAGTTTAATTTATAAGTTGGTGTGTGCAGAAGTATATTTGCAGATGAAAATGAAACAAGACAGGATTTAAAATGCTGAAATGGAGGTTGAATTAATGTAGTCCTGTTGATCTTTTCGATCTCTCGACCCTATCCTCTTTACTTTTGGAAACTGCATCCACGTGGTTGGACTAATTACCTATCCTGCTGCGAAAGTGTATGCTCTCGTACACCAACACAAAGTATATCTCTCGTTTCCGTGTGCTTTGGGATAGTTACGCGTGTAGTGCCACGCTACAGTGAGCTGTCGATATGCTCGATATAGGAAGGCACGATACGAGCATGCAGATAAGTATAGGTTCGCGGGTATATGTAGAGAGCACATAGAACTCTGCCCTCGTCCAAGTATTCCCAATGCGTTGCTACTTGACGTATTTCAATTAACCTTATTGCCGTGGGTAGTTTCGCCCGCCAAAATGTCAAACAAGCTAGCCGATATTACGAGAACGTATGCTAACCATACCGGTGTCGTTGTCAACTAAACGGCTATGCCCATTGTTTCCCCCCAACTAGACTCTGCGTTCATAACCCACCAATCCTGCCGAGATGACGAGCTTTCAAGCTCGACTCTAATCGTGACATTCTAACGAGCTGCACAAAAAGCTTTTCTGCCATAAAGGACTGTTTAGCCCCAAAACATTCCATTTTAGCATCACCTTACTTTCGACACTTTCAAATTATTTGTGTTCCTGTCGACAGAATAACCCGCGAATTCGATTGTTACTTTTTATTCTTCCTTTTTCCGACAAATTATAACGTTCAGTTTGTTTGAATTACTTTTTGCATTTGCTTAAATTACTTCGTTAAAGTAAAATTACTTCGTTAAATTAAAATTATTTTCGTCACATTTAAATTACTTTGTCAAATTTAAATTACTTTGTCAAATTTAAATTACTTTGTCAAATTTAAATTACTTCGGCAAATTGAAATTACTTTGTTAAATTGAAATTACTTTGTCAAAAATTACTTCGGCAAATTGAAATTACTTTGTCAAATTGAAATTACTTTGTCAAATTGAAATTACTTCGGCAAATTGAAATTACTTTGTCAAATTGAAATTACTTCGGCAAATTGAAATTACTTTGTCAAATTGAAATTACTTTGTCAAATTGAAATTACTTCGTCAAATTGAAATTACTTTGTTAAGTTAAAATTACTCCGTTTAATTAAAATTAGTAAGTTAAATTAAAATTATATTGTTTTTCTTTTTATTTGATTAAATAATATCGTTAATTTTATTTAATGAATTATAAAGTATGTCCAGTTTGTTTTTAACAATCTGCTACTGTTTCTTTTGCAATTACTTCTTTCGCAATTACTTATTTCGTAATTACTTATTTCGCAATTACTTCTTTCGCAATTACTTCTTTCGCAATTACTTCTTTCGCAATTACTTCTTTTGCAATTACTTCCTTCTCTAACCGATGTTTTTGAAATCAAACAAAAAGCAAACTGATGTAAATAAATTGATAACTATCCTGTAAAATCTTTTTGCCAAAGCCTTCAAAATGAATGCCCTTTTAAAATACAGCTAATTAAAATTCAAGGCAGAGAATTAACATGTGATTCGCAAATTCGAGGACGAGATTAGGAAAATATTAGAGAAAATCTTATAAATTGAAAACAATTAGCATACGACGTGAAATCTCATGTGCATGAAAATTAAAAGCGACCTCAAAAAGGGACTTTGACGAAAACTGTCGTGCTTCCCTGGCGGCTTATTTAGTCTCCCAAAAGTCCAGAATGATTCGAAACGGAGACGCGATTTGGAGCGGCAGTGTGCAGCACAGAGGACGGTCTAACCAAACTTAATTGAATCCCAGTCCGAATGTATAATATGTAGACTGCCTGCATAATGTCGTGAGGCTACAGGGGTGCTCAGAATATACGAAATTCGCGCACAAGGATCCTTCAGGCAAAACCTTTAGGAATAGAGGTTACGAAAATCGACAGAAATTAGGAGAACCTCTGCCGGAATTAGATATACAATAATGTAAGCAGAGCTCCGTTGTGGTGTAAGGGTTGGCGGTAAGGTCATGTATATTCATACATTGGTCGTCCCCCGTCCTCTCAAATCCTTTCGCCCAAACCCCCCACGTTATCGTGCTCCTTTCAAACCCTTAGACCAGACCGACACTAAACAAGAGGGTTGAAATAGATTTATGCCTCGTTTCCAGAGTTTATGACTCGTGTGCATTACGTGCCTATAAAAATTTTATCGGCTGCTTCTTGAACGCGGTTTAATACGAAAAGCGAATCGCGGATTCCAAACGCGACCAGAATTAAAGGCTCAAAATTATTGCTCCAGCTCTCCTGCTTCATTAACCACTCAGTGTACTCCATTACATTTGAAAAAGATATGACAGTTTAATTTACGATTGAATATAGATTGAGCATTAAGTGTATAAGCATATCTTCAACTTGCTGAGATATAATTGCAACATTAAAGTCATTTCGCTGTCTCATTTTTAATATTCCTTCATCATTTTTTTCAACCCATTTTTGCATTTTATTTTTGCATCTTATTTTTGCATCTTATTTTTGCATCTTATTTTTGCATTTTATTTTCGCATCTTATTTTTGCATCTTACTTTTGTATCCTATTTTTGCAATCGAAATGTTTTTCGTTTACAAGACAAAAGTTGCTGATTCGATCTTTGCATTGAAACAAAATAATTATATAATATAATGAAGATCGAAGGGTCATGACGAGAGTAGGGAAAATAATTTGCATTTTAATCAAGTCCCATCATATTTTATAACTAACGTTATATTGTTCGGATGATGTTCCGTGCCTCAAGTAGAAAAGGGGTCGAAAGTGGGCTTGGTTCGCGTTTTCTGAGAAAAGATATCGAAATATAATGAAGGATCCATTTACAAGTAAGATTGCGTCAGGACTTCATTACCCGTGATTTTATCACGAGCGGTGCCACGCATTCTTAATGAGCGATGGTCATTCATTTTAATATCCATTAAATGCAAATCCCACGACACAAACGTTTATTCGTATTTCGAATTATTCCAGTGAGTCGTAATTAAGTTTTCCGAGGGTTGAATCGAGTTCGCGCATCAACTGAAGAGATCATACCTCTTCCTCAACTTTAAACTCTGTATATTTATCCCAATCAGCTTAACCAGAAATCTTTTTTCTTATTCATACCGTCACTGATTTTGCAAAAAATCTACTTTCATCCTTGTGCGAAATCAGGGGAATCTTCACAATTATCGACTACTGGGTGTTTTACGTTATGATAATCTTTCTGGATAATAACATTGGTAATGAAAGTACTTTTAGCGCACTACTAGGGAGCGTAAAAAGTAATTTTAGAACACAATTAGGAGCGTAGAAAGTACTTTTCTACTCTCCCTAGTTGTGCGCTAAAAGTATTTTCTACGCTCCCTAGTTGTGCGCTAAAAGTACTTTCTACGCTCCCTAGTTGTGCGCTAAAAGTACTTTCTACGCTCCCTAGTTGTGCGCTAAAAATTACTTTCTACGCTTCCTAATAGTGTGCTAAAAGTACTTTTTACGCTCCTAATTGTGCTAAAAAGTATTTTCTACGCTCCCTAGTTGTGCGCTAAAAAGTACTTTCTACGCTCCCCAGTTGTACGCTAAAAAGTACTTTCTATGCTTCCCAGTTGTACGCTAAAAAGTACTTTCTACGCTTCCCAATTGTACGCTAAAAAGTACTTTCTACGCTTCATAATAGTGCGCCAAAGTACTTTTGTAGCACAATTAGGAGCGTAAAAAGTACTTTTAGCGCACTATTAGGAAGCGTAGAAAGTAATTTTAGCGCACAACTAGAGAGCTTAAAAAGTACTTTTAGAGCACACTATTAGAGAGCATAAAAAGTATTTTTAGCGCACTATTAGAAAGCGTAGATAGTACTTTTTAGCGCACAACTAGGGAGCGTAGAAAGTACTTTTAGCGCACAACTAGGGAGCTTAAAAAGTACTTTTAGAGCACACTATTAGAGAGCATAAAAAGTATTTTTAGCGCACAACTAGGAAGCATAAAGAGTACTTTTAGCGCACAATTAGGGATCGTAAAAATATTTTGTAAGCAAATATTGGTACTAAACATTGTTTACTAAAATCATAACCAAATATTCACAACTTTTTTTTTATTTTCAAGTATTTTCTTCTTATTCCATTTTGACGAAAAACAAGTTATACAGCTCCAGATTTTTTCGATTTATCCTCGATTTTCGATGGGGAATTGCCGTTTGTCAATTTCAGGTAATTTAGCTAGGAGAGAAATAATTAATGATTATTTTGTCCTGAATGAAATTTGCGTGATTCGTGGGATTGGAAATAAGTCGTGAAGTTGGCACGCTCTAAATATCAACCCCCCCGCGGAGTGGCTCTTAGGCGGTTATATACTCAACATTCTACAATCTACCCTTTCTATCGGTCCTAATTTATGTTGAGTAAGGTAACAGCTAACCCGGCAGCCCGCCTTGGTGCGCATAGGAAGGCTCGGTAATGTTTCAAGTGGCTTGTCTGTTGTTAATTTACCCCGCTGGGGCTTGATGGGGGTCTGTCTACCCGCTTACCCGACCGTTACGATAAATCGGTCATGGTAGCTAACCCACGTTGTACGTCGCTGAATATTGTACCGACAACTACTCGTCCAAGAAAACCTGATCAGTTCTCTTTCATTTAAATCTTCTCGCGTCCGACCACACGCGCTAATAGTTGTCCCACTGACACTTTCCCCCTTAACCAACTTCTAACCTGTTTTCCGTTTTATTTAATCACTCTAGTTTATTATTTTTAATTTCCTCTTTTGGCAATGTTTTCGTAATTTTAAAAACGCTGTGTTATTTGTTATTTATTACAATTTGCAATTTTATTAATAAGAGGAATTTTCAAATGTAATGGCAGTTATCGACCGAAGTTTGACTTTTCCGAGTGGTTGGCTTCTGAATGCAATAGGTGGCACTACTGCAATGGTGCGTAGTGCACTGCACCGACAGACATTGTTCAATATGGCCGCCTCCTTTCGATAGGTTGTAAACATTGAAGTTGAATGGTTTCGTCAAACCAGATTAAAGAACTGAATGCAGATGATTGAAAAAAAGAGAAGAAAAACAAGAAGAAGAGGCAAAAGAAGAAGAAGGTTTTAAACGAAAGAAAAATTCAAATGAATCAATTAAAAATGAATAATAAAATGATAATAACAATCACTGCGAGTCAAAATTAAAAATTAGCTATCGTAGGCACATTAATTGTCAAAATATGCAGCTCATTGTTTTTGCAGGAAAATAAAGGTTAATTGGATCTGTTTCATTATTGTAGAGCGGTTGATCTAGAAAGTGAGATTTGAAAAAATTATTTTTATGACAGAATGAGGAACGATTGTAGACGCCTCCGCTAAGCGAAGAAGATTGTAAACAAGCACATTGTATTCAGAATATAAACAAGCTAATTCGTTCCGACACATCGGGATTCGTTGAGGCAATAAAAGCTTAGATAAAAGCGTAGACCCCGGACGATGCACGGTACGTCGAAATCGCGCCATATAAAGTATTCCTGAGGAGATTATCATTCGTACGTTTTCATTTTTATAGCTCTATTTATCTTTATCTGTCCAGATTCCTGCAAAAAATCCCTATAATTTCGTCCTTTCTGATTTTTTATCTTCAACGTAAATAACTAAATGTAAGCTTTTTATGAAATCAGCGCATTATTGGAAAAATTTATAAAAATCGAACAAAAATTATTTATCAAAATAATTATTTTGTGGGCAATCAATTATTTTGTGACATATTAATTATCTTGTAGTTAATTAATTATTGATTCAAGGTAAATTATTCTCTCACGACAAATTGTCTTATGTTAAATTATCTTGTGGTAAATTATTATTTTGAAATAATTATTATTTTTAAGTAAATTATTATTTGTAAGTAAATTATTCTTTTGAAATAAATTATTATTTTGTAGTAAATTATTATTTTTAAGTTAATTATTATTTTGAAGTAAATTATTATTTGGAAGTAAATTATTATTTTGAAGTAAATTATTATTTGGAAGTAAATTATTATTTTGAAATAAACTAATTGTTTATTTGTGTAAAATATTTCTACAATTAAAAACAATTTCCGAAAAGGAATAGTTATCGCAACTGTTGGGGTTGTATTTTCTGAGCCGGAAAATGCATTCCGTGTCTAGAAAAAATTAATAAACGTTTAATTAAATTTTTTTTCTGAAAATGACTGTGTTTATAATGAATCAACTCACTCGTTATTTAAAAATTTATCTCTTTCAGCTGAATGGACTGATACTCAATTTCAACCAGCTATTTTTTTGTAACTGAACAAAATACTTTAAAAACCTAAATAAAGCTCACACAAGAATGGATTTTGAAACAGAATATTATATATAAATTATTTGAATATCATTATAAAATGCTCCAAATAATAAACAACGCTTTCAATAAAAATGTTTCTTTGAAAATTAAATCCACTGGAATCGTAAAAACACTTCTTTGAAATTTATTGTCGTTTTTATAAATGGCTAATTTTTCCCGTGTAGGTCAATGGAATTTTAATAAAACTCAAATCTCTGTCAATTGATGAATTTATTCTAACTAGACTTCGTCATAGTACATGATCTGAATTAAAAGTCATACGTCGCAGAAATTGAAGGAATCCGATTACAAAGTTGTCGATAGTTAGATTCTTTGATGTTTTTAATTCTCGACCACCAAGGATTGGGCATAAAAAAATTTTGGTAAGAGTTAAGGTTTCGTTAAAAACAAAAATTCGATACGTGAATAGTAGACACACTTATTTTAGAATTTTTATTCTACAATAAAAAACTTTTTTTTAAATCATGTGTACTAAAATTTTATTTAAACAGAGCGACCAAATAGACGAAGAATTGTATTAAAACTCATCATTTTTTGGAATATTTAATAATCATTTAATTTACATTAATCGTTTAATTTACATTAATCGTTTAATTTACATTAATCGCTTATTTTACATTAATCGTTTAATTTACATTAATCGTTTAATTTACATTAATAGTTTAATTTACATTAATCGCTTAATTTACATTAATCGCTTATTTTACATTAATCGTTTAATTTACATTAATCGCTTCATTTACATTAATAGTTTAATTTACATTAATCGCTTAATTTACATTAATAGTTTAATTTACATTAATCGCTTAATTTACATTCATCGTTTAATTTACACTAATTGTTTAATTTCCATTAATCATTTAATTTACAATCACTGTTTAATTTACTATAACAAATTAATAGAAAAGAGTTTCATTTTATTTAAAATGAAAGCTAATTTCAAAAAGTTTAATTCAATTTTCAATAAAAGTTCATTGCAATAAGTTTAATTGTTTTAAAGAATATCAGAATTTAACGATCACTCCGAGTGATACTACTGAGTGATAAAATCATCTTGACATATATTTAATTGTTTTAATTAATTATTGTTTGTCCATTTCTTAAGTGTTTATTTACAGTAACATACAATTAAAATAAAAGTAAATAAGTATAAATAAATAAAATATATAAATAAATAAAATATAAATATATAAATAAATAAAATATAAGTATATAAGTAAATAAAATATAAATATATAAATAAATTAAAGTTTAACATAGTTTGCAATAAAAAGTTTGTAATAAAGTTTAGTTATAGTAATAATTAAAACAAAATACCAGGTAAATACGAGTAATTCTAATTAAGTCGGCTACGGACGCAAGTTAGAAGAAATGGGTAGGGGCTTATAAAAAAGAATGGTGGGGTTTTAGATATGTAAAAACCCGAAGGGGTATACATGGAAGAATCTAATAAAATAATAAAATTATTATTAAAACAAAAGGGTATGCATGGAGGAATCTAATAAAATAATAAAATAGTAATTAAAACAAAAGGGTGTGCATGGAAGAATCTAATAAAATAAAATAATTGAAATAAATTACATTCATGACAAATAAATTCAAATCGCAGAAGAATTTTGTTTATTAATAATTTGAAAAAGAGAGACGTAGATAATACTTCAATTTTCTCAAAAACGACCTTGAAGGGAGTATTTGAGTAAAAAAAAGATGGTACGAGAATTTATCTAATGATTAAGGAAACGATGAATTTCCAGCAGGCCGGAATCTAACGTGAATACGTTATAGCAGTGGGTCGCAATTATCACGTGGTCATTGCGAACCAGTGTTATCAGGAGAAGAGAACTGACCGTCCCTCGACTCAGGCCGCTTTGTCTGTAAGTGTAATTAGTCCAGGGTGGGGTTTCTAGCTCGGTATTCGTTGAAGTAGGAGGGTTGCTTCATCCTGCACCCGCTTTTCTACTGTCTCCCATAGCCCCTCTCCCTCTCCACCATCCTCAACCTTATTTATATGCAAATGAGCTTCATTTCGCGATATTAATGTTCCATCCGAACCATGGGATGCGCGCGAAAGGGTGCGAGGATACGCGGAAAAGGGTTCGTTCGCGTTCATATGCTTACGCTCGTTTCGTTCTCTCTTGGTTGGTGAGCATCGAAATTGCCTGAGTTACACCCGCTTATGCACCCCTTTACTATAGAATATTATATTTATTATAAAGTGGGGATTGCTCTCAATAATTACTTCCATCAGCCGAGTCGAGAAATCCCTAGCATTTTTAGCATCGGTCAAACATTTTTTGCACATTGTAATTGCAGTTCGTTGAATGTAAATGTAATTCGATTATAAATCGTGAATGTAAATATAATTCGATAGATATAATTATAATTTGCGAATAAAAATACAATAATTAGAATTAGCGAATAAAAATACAATAATTAGAATTAGCGAATGAAAATACAAATCGATAATTATAATTTGCGAATAAAAATACAACTCGATAATTAAAATTTGCGAATAAACATCCAATTCGTTATAACTATGATTTACGAATGTAAATATGATGATTATAATTATACAATAACAAGCTGATAATTATAATACGACAAGTATGATTACGATAAATATGATTCATCTTCATGTGCGATAAACATATTGTTTTCTCATAAATTATGAAAATTTACGCGAAGTTGTTTTTCATTCTTGAATTATTTAGCACACAGTTCAAATACGATTTTCAAAATACAAACTCGGTAATAACCGAGATCAATTTCATAATTGAATCAAGCGTTAGGTATAAATCGCTGTTCAGGACTGACTATTTATTTACTCATTTATAACATTTTTCATCACAATCCAGAGGCAAACAACGTTGTTATATAAGTTTTATGTATTTCGTGACAAATTGCTCAAGAACGTAAAATGTTTTCCATTCAAAGTGCATTTTAAGATATTAGTTGTTTACCTACACTCGTAATTTACATAACCTGCGTAATATTAAAAAAAAACAATTTAATGCATTTCTGCCTAATAGTTCAAAAACAGTTTAATACATTTCTGCCTAATAGTTCAAAAACCATTTTTAAACATTTCTGCCTAATAGTTCAAAAACAATTTAAAACATTTTTGCCTAATAGTTCAAAAACAATTTAATACATTTCTGCGCAATATTTAAAAAAAATTACATTTTAAAATACATTTTAATAAGAAATTAAAACTCATAGAAAACAAGAAAATAAATTCAATTATAAGCAAACTTTTGTGTGTGTTAAATTCTCATTTTTTATACACCACTGTAAAAAAGTCTAAAATAAAAGGCTAAAATGTCCAACATGGTTAAAAACGAATAATTTCTGAAAACTTTGTACATATATAGGTTATAGTTATTACGGGCAGTAATGAAAAAAGAGTGTAGAGCGTGTACATAAACGATGAATCGTGGATTTGAATACGACCCAAATCTGAAGGATATTGAGACTGAAAGGGGCTCAGATTATCGTAAAAAAATGCGTGGATATGTATTAATATCAGCTATAGGGCCATTAGTCCGAAATCCAAAAGCGCGTGCACTTCTATCGTTTATTAAGCGCAAACAGATATTAATGTATTTTTACACGCGCCCACGGTTTCGTTTGGCGTCGGCATCGGTGGCGGCAGCGATTCGGGACCGAAGCGCCAAATCCAATTACTTTTATTCGGACGAAATGAGTGCAGTAAGTCATTAATACTAATCAATGGACGAACCCGAGCAACGAGCGCCATATAGGAATATAACTCAACGGGTTAAATGACTTTATTGCAAAAAACTTGCGTTTTTGCGATCACCAACGAGAATCGCAATGCTAAAAAACCCAAGTCGATAAGCAATGTTTATTTGCATTTCCACCGCGTACTTTCTTCTTTTTTATTACCTCTTTTAGGTCCCCTTTCCTCCCAAATTGTTCGTTTTCTCTCTCTCTCTCTCTCTCTCTCTCTCTCTCTCTCTCTCCCTCTCTTTCTCTTTCTCTCTCTTTCTTTCCCTCTCTTTGTTTTGCTCCCTCTCTCTCTTTCTGTTTTTTTCTCCCTGTATTTCTCTCTCTCTCTGTTTTTTACTATCTTTGATTTTATTTCTCTCTCTCTCTCTCTCTCTCTCGCTATCTGTAGTTCTCTCTTGCAACTATGAATTTTGTCACACCTTTTTTACCATCGTGATTTTTGTCCTTGAATGACCGATAACAGACGCGAATTTATCCTTTTTCGATTTATTCAAATAACTTTAATTGAGAATTATTTTCATTTTATACCTACGTTGATTAATAACGATATTTAAAAAGATATCTGTTAATACGTCTGTTAGTGCTTCTTTTCGTTTGTTACGTTTTCGTCATAGCCTGCTTTGTGATTTTGTCGGCTAATTTTTAAGTATTTTAGATCTGTTTTCATGTTCGTTTATTTGAATCTTGGACGCGCCATCTGGAGAGACGCTTTGTCACTACTGAAAGAATTCCATTTTGTCTGGCGACTCACTCTGGTGGACAGAAAAGTAACTGTTGCTAGTTACAGCTTTGAAAGCGTAGACCAGTAGATCTAAAAATTAATGTTAAGTCATCGGAATAATTTATAAAATAATTGTAAATGTTGTACTATGATCGCTATATAAATGTTGTAATTGTAAATAATCGTAATATACTGTAAAGTTAAAAAATTTATTTAGTAATATTTTTATCAAATTAAGGCATATTTATTCAAGTTGAGTATAAAAAACAGTGGAAAATATGATGAAATAACAAATAATTTTGTATGGAGTCACAAAACAGAAAAATTAACATTGTAAGAAGAACGTACTAGATTTATCAAAATAATGAATTGTAATCTTAATTGCCTGTAATGATGTGATAAAATCAAGAATAATTGTAGGTTATGAAAGTATTTTGACAGCTGGACCTGCTGGACAAGT
>WNHD01002462.1:0-24637 GCA_011057455.1 Ganaspis sp. Gsp50 | reverse complement strand
ATCATTATCATTATTAATATCATTATCATTATTAATATCATTATCATTATTAATATCATTATCATTATTAATATCATTATCATTATTACTATATTGCTATCATCACAAAAATGGTTCTTAAATTATTATTATGCGTGGACGACTTTAAACTTAAAAATAAGTGGATATTACTTATTCAGAATTAGAGAGTTTATTATTATTATTGTAATTGCTTGTAGTCAAAGTTACTAAGAGACTATAGTAAATTCAGCCACCAATTTATCAATTTTGCCAAGAAAGTAGTTAAGATTATAACTTATAAGAGGCAGAATAGTAGACAGAATAATTAATAATAATTTATTATTATTAATAGACTATTATTATTATAATAGATATTATTAATATTATTATTAATAAACTATAGTTAATAAGCCAGAAACCGGTAAACTTAACCACACAATTAATTAATTAAACACGCGAATTTTAAATAAACATCGTACGTACTATTTAATAAGATTTAAAATGACCAAAAAGGATTTTAACACTGCACTAAAAACTTTACAACAGCTTAGTTTAGCGGATCTAGTATGACCTGAAAGTTAAACTTAAAGTACAAAGCGCTTAACTAAAGTTACTTCGGAGAGTGTTTAATTTAAGTAGACTAAATATGTCACCGTATCTAAAATAGCAAACGGGGAATAATAAATAACAGTCTTATGTTTGGAAAAGAGGGCCCTTAAGGACATTTAATTCTAAAGTGTCAAAGAAACGGAGACCTATAACAAATAGATCGATATTTTAAGTTAGAATTCAAATCTCAAGAGAATGTTGAGAGGTAGAAGCCCTAGTTCCCTTTTCATTACAGTTTGTTAATGAAACATCAGCACTCCTGTCACGATTCTCAGACCCTACTTACAAGTAATAATCAATAATTTCAGGAGCATTCGATAGCTATTGTTATCTTTACTGATATTATATTGATTCACGAGAATGACACCCAATAATCGTAATATTGCAATGTTACTGTTATCCGATTGTTTCAAGGAGCTGTACTCTTGTATATAAGGAAATTTTCCTTCCAAGAAAAGAAATGAAATTACTTTCTGTTTACTCGTGCAGAATCATATAGAACACCTGACGTCAATTTCAAACTTTTCAATGAGCTCGAAATCTCATTTTCAACATACTTCCATAAAAAAACATTTTTTTCTTTCAAAAAAAGCACCTTTTTCCATAAAAGGAAAATAGAACTTGCAATGCAATCTTTATTTTAATTTACTGTTAATATTTAGTCACGAAACAATCTCGTTACAATAACCACAATTTCGGGTACTTCAACTAGAATTATTGCAAATAAAACTTTGGTAATTTCAACTAAAACTCTGGTAATTTCAGCTAAAACTCTGGTAATTTCAACTAAAGCGTTGCTTATCAAAATAATTAAACATGAAACTGTTTATATTCGAACGTTATAGTTTATAAATTTAACGTTTATAGTTCGAACGTGAATGAGTAACAAAATTAAAACATTGAAACATTTTCGATAACAATAGAAAACAATTTCATTATTCTACTCATGAGAACAAACAATAAATGCTCAATTGTTAGGCAAAGATTCTTATTGAAAAATGAGTTTTTATAAATAAGCAAAAAAGTACGAGAATTCAATTATTGTGCAAAAAGAGAAAAAAGTAATTATTACTACTTTTTTAAATAAAATAATTATTATTACTTTTTTAAATAAAATAAAGCAATAAAATGATTATTGAATAATATTCGTCGTTTTATATAAAATCTGCAAATGAAAACATAAAAATGGTCAATTATTACATAAAGCAAGCAAAATTTCCAATAAATATTACGTAAAAGTCACAAATAAAAAAACAACCCTTCAATTATTGCATGAATAAAAGAGACAATTTTTCAATAAAAGACAGATGCAAAACAAACAAAATTTTCAATTAAAAACCATAAGCGAAACGGAACAATTATAAATTATTGCATAAAATCTTTTGTTATAAAAATCTATGTTATCGCAGAGTTGAAAGTATCTCATGTCACGAAAATGACAGATTCACAGTTCCAATATAAATGCTATAAATAAAAAAGCACGTGGAGAAAGAGAGTCGTGATTATTGTGAAAGCTAAAGCTGTTTTTCTGGATGATTCAAATGCGGGGACAAATGCAAAAAATAATTGAATTCAGGATTAATTTCATTCTAGAGGTAAACTATCACAAGTTCATAAAAAGAAAATGGGTCAAAGGGATAAGAGAGAGAACTGCACTGGATTATAATAAGTAGGTAATGTATAATTATTCTTGAATCAAGAATACATATTCTAGCTCCGATTTTAAAACAACAGGACAAAAATCTGTTAATTTTCAACGCAACGCTGTTAAATTTAAAGCTTCTTTGGAATTCTACAGGCCAAAAATCTACAGGCCAAAATTCTACAGGCCACTTGCAAGAATCCAAGTGCACCTTAGAACAGGCGATGCATTGTAAAACATATGATTTTTCCGTATGAATAAATTAGATTAGATCCAATGCACTTTTGCATTGAATCAAGAAATATTTTTCCTCAGTGACAAGAGCCTAAGAATTATAAAAAAATAAATAAATAAATAAATAAATAAATAAAGAAAAAAAATAAATAAATAAAAAAATAATAAAGAATAAAAATAAATAAAGAAAAAAAATAATAAAGAATAAATAAAAAGATAAAAATAAATACTAAAAATTAATGCAAAGATGAACAAATTGAACACCTTAGGAGATTTAAGGAAGCCTAGCCAGGCCCCGACCTGAACCCGATTATGACCACGAAAAAATGTCTATACTCAAGAGACAGTTTGTTTGCAGAACCAAAAAGAACTTTATCGAAAAAATTGAAACTTAGAATACAAACAACGGAAGGAAAAGGCTGAGCTCGAGACCAATATTTGAGTAACGACTGACCAAACTTAAACCTAAACTACTTGGAGTCGTGCTCGATGACAGTTATCGATTCCACGAGTGTTCTACAGATAGAATTCCCGAGAGAATCCATAGTTGGTGAATTTCCAGAAAGCATACATCACATGGCAAATCCTTTGATGATTATTTCCGGTAACCGATTATCAAAATTGCAAATGGAATGAGTAATGAGAAATCGTGTTTCGGTTTATCGCCTATTATTGCGTTTAATTCCCGACATTTTTCAGAAAGTTCGGAAATCCGAACCATATAATTATCAATAGGCAGATAATGATTGTTCGCAAATTATTAAATCGCAGTTTCAGCTCGCCCAAAGAAAATACAGCAATCAATTTCATTTCTCTTTATTCATTCAATTTTCATATTTTATTTGTATTAAATTCAATTATTACGGACCAAAAGGTGCACCAGTGGTCTAAAAATTAATTATATCAGCCATTCTCATTAAAAATGAAAAGATAGGATTTGTTTTAATTACTACTTCTAAATGTTTGTTACAATAATAAAATATTATAAAACTAAAATAATTTTTAATGTCGGTAAGAATTGGCAATGGACGTGCTATTAATATTGCAATAAACCTTCACCTGGTGAGGTAGCAGATTCGTCTATCTACGTTTCCGATAAAGGAAACCAACAAACTTGGACTGTAAAGTAGGTACTTATATAGTCCTACACAAATTCCGTGATACTGCCCTAAATTCTTGCCTTCATTCTACACGTACTTAGAATCACGATGGCGCATTTTAGTGCTGATATATCAAAGGTATTTCAATAACGAAATCATTTTTCCATAAAATTTTAATTAACTACAATGAAATTATTATATAAATTAACTGCAAAGTGAGAAAGTGCACTCCTTATGAACGATAATTTCTAATCGTAAATAAAGTACCGAAGCTTTAAATGATCTTTTTTTGCAACTGCAATTTGTCAAATATCAATCGATTCAGTTTCAATATGATACGATTTCAATTGATACGATTTTAATTGAACCTATTTCAATTGATACGATTTTAATTGAACCCATTTCAATTGATACGATTCTAATTGATCCAATTTCAATTGATACGATTTTAATTGATCCAATTTCGATCGATCCTATTTCTAATTGATCCAATTTCAATTGATCCAATTTCGATCGATCCTATTTCTAATTGATCCAACTACCGATTTTTACTGCAGTATCAATAATACTGCAGTAATCAATTTTTATCAATTGCATGCAATTGATAAAAATTGATTATTAAAAATTGATGATTATAATCATTTATCATAATCATTTTTTGCAGCAAAAGTGTGTCTCTCTTTGGTAAAAATCAACTTTAAGAGTACAATGAGGTTCATGGGTCAAGTTAGAATTTACATGAACCAAAAAAAGGGTTTTTAAACAATCATTATCACAAAATGGAATGAAAGATGAAGGTCCGAGCTTTTTAAACACTGAACAATATTACTTGCATTAAGAATGCATTTGACGTATGATAAATCGAAAGAGGTCTTTAGAATTTTAATGTTATATATCAGATGACAAGAGAAAAGAAAAATTGGAAAGAAGCTTCTCTGCGCTAAAGGTAAAGAAAAAACCTATAATCCTTTCTCGTCGCCAAAGGCTGAAAGTTTCCCTGTTGGTTCAAACAGTAAAACCAAGAGTCACTTTGGGTTTCTCAAGAAGAAGATAAACGACCTTATGCAATGTGAAAGAAAATAGAAAAATTAAATGCAGAACTCCATGTTTTACGATGAAATTCACAGCTTTCAACAAGTAACTTAGGACCTTTCAACTACTTCATCTTGAGACTGCAGAACAAATTATAAAAAATACCCCGAGAAAGCAGAAACACTCGCATCTCGACTCGCTTAATAGAAATGCAATAAAAAATGCAGATAAATTAAAAATACAAATAAGGCACAAAGCACGAATAAATAGAGAATAAAAAAGAAATAAGGGTAAAGAAAATAAAAAGATAATTGGTATTTTTATACAGTGCCGATTTTCAAAAACGTGAAAATAATGCAAGTAAAGACTTACCAATAATAATGTAAGAATATAATGGAAAAAAATATAATGCAAACAAATTTAATGCAAACAAATATAATGCAAAAAATGTACAAAATAAATGCAAAAACAAAAAAATGAAACCTACGTTTAAAAAAAACCTACGTTTCGGCAGCTTTTATCGTATAAAAGAGTATCTTCCATTTTTTTTTCCATAATCAAGTAATTTGTCGATTGAAACAATATTTTCACGTTTATTTACAAAACCTTGCGTTCATTATGAAATTCAAGCCATAAAAATTCGAAATTTTCAAACACTTTCTTAACAATGTCGGTAAAAGCAAAACATCGTTAAAAATCTACTTTCATGGTTTGAAGGCATCTTTGAGGCAGTAAACATGTTTGTCATCTTTATAAATTTTTTATGGCTAAAAAAAAATAAAAGAAAAATAAAGCTCATGCCAAGCGTTAAGTGATGTTTATGGCACACAATCTTCCCTCACAGGTATTTTTTTTAAAATTAACAATCCTTTTCTTGAAATATGAAAAAATGCATAAAATTCACCTCTTTAGGTTGAATTATAATGTTTATGTTGAATGTATTTCTTTGTATTGAATAAGTATTTCTTTGTGTTATATATTTCTTTATGTTAAATATTTCTTTATGTTAAATATTTATTTATGTTAAGTATTCCTTTATGTTAAATATTTCTTTATGTTAATTATTTCTTTATGTTAAATATTTCTTTATGTTAAGTATTCCTTTATGTTAAATATTTCTTCATGTTAAGTATTCCTTTATGTTAAATACTTCTTTATGTTAATTATTTCTTTCTGTTAAATACTTCTTTATGTTAAGTATTTCTTTATGTTAAGTATTTCTTTATGTTAAATATTTCTTTACGTAGAACTATAAAGTTTCGATTGACTAATTAACAATATGCAAAATCCTCCCTTGATATTTATCTTCAAATCGCGAGAGATTCTATAAATGGAGAAGTTAATTAATCTCTCGGGAAGTTGGAACTAATTGTTAATCAAAACCTAGCTTCCTTCATCCACGCAAGTATAAGGAAGTCTAGAAGGTAGTTTCGTGACTCGATCGCTATTGTACAGAAGATTATTAATCTGATGAATTAGTGGGCGCCTCCAAGTTGTAATAAAGTTTATCTTGTTCAATGAAACATGATGTAAATGTTAGCAACAAAACACGTTCATCACTTGATAGATTTATAGACACCTACTATCAAAATCGTTATTTATCGTTTCACTAGGGTGTCGCTCTAAAAAACAAGGGTGCTGTGATTTACGAGAGATAGCAAATTAATCTGCTAAGTTAATATCAAAGGTTGCCTATAAGTTATGAAAAGTTATGTTGCGTATTCTGATAATTGCTCAATTCATGATGTACAATCGTATATTAGAAATAAATAACATATAAATTCTCATTGGTAGAAAATTTATATCATTTATTCTCATTTTGCTCCTAAATTATAAACATTAAAAGTATTAAGTAAAAAAAAAGGTTAAATTAAAAGTATTATATAAAATAAATAATAAATTAATTATATAAAATTCGTAAATGAATACTAATTAATTAAATACTAATTAATTAAATACTAATTAATATAAAAACTATATTAATATAAAAACTATATTAATTTAGGTAACAACATCAAAGAAGAATTACACTATCATAAAATTCATCATAACCTATTATAACTACTATATCATGAAATTCTCAAAGTATCAATTTTTATAACTAATTAACTCTCGAATCCGACCTTGCCTAGATGACTTGTTAACGAGCCTAAAGTACCTTATTTTAATCCCAAAAAGTTGCATTAAAATGTTGTAAGAGTAATTTCCAACTTTAATTAACTTTTGTCTTTTCTCGTCTTAAAAAATGGCACTCAATGAAAGACATAGTTTTAAATCAGTCACAATGAAGTACAATTAGATCTCGTTTTGAAATGTAAATTTTGACAACCAGGGCTGTTCATTATATTGCAAATTTATGCAGCTCATTTCCTAGTAAAATGAAGATTTGTCAGGATTGTTCAATGTTTTAATTCTACTTTAACCAACAATAATCACGGCACAAAATTTTTTCAATTATATATTAATGCATTGTTATTATCTGCTTTTATAATGTAAACTTAAAGATGACTGTTAATATAAAAGGTAAAAAAAATTAATTTAATTAAAAAAGGTATAAAAAAAACTAAAATGAACTATGTACAAAAAATTCAGTACAAATAATACAAAAAGAGATGTAGAGTAGAGTGCAAAAAAAGTATTCAAAATGTAGACAAAATAGAGTGCAAAAAAGTACAAAAAATGTAC
Source organism: Ganaspis sp. Gsp50 (assembly GCA_011057455.1). Taxonomy (NCBI): domain Eukaryota; kingdom Metazoa; phylum Arthropoda; class Insecta; order Hymenoptera; family Figitidae; genus Ganaspis; species Ganaspis sp. Gsp50. The sequence goes on along the minus strand of WNHD01002462.1, from coordinate 17,335 downwards.
ACAAAATAGAGTGCAAAAAAGTACAAAAAATGTACACAAAATAGAGTGTAAAAAAGTACAAAAAATGTACACAAAATAGAGTGCAAAAAAGTCGAAAAAATGTGCACAAAATACAGTGCAATAAAGTACAAAAAATGTACACAAAATAGAGTGCAATAAAGTACAAAAAATGTGCACAAAATACAATTGAAGAAAAGGACACAAAATTTACAAAAAGTAGAGTGGAAAAAGAGTACAAAAAACAGTACAAAGGAGCATTACAAAAGGAACAATAAAAGACAGCGTGAATGAAAAAAAAAACAGTAAATTATACATAATTATTTTGACTCCAAAAAGGGGTTAAAATGACGTAGTAACGATATTTTCACCCTTTTCTCAGGGTCAAAACAATTGTGCATGAATTATTGTCAAACCAGTAGAAAAACAGGCAATAAAAAATTAAGATGGCCATTTTTTTATGAATTTGAATTTCCTGTAATTTCCCATTGAATTCTTTTTTCTATGCATCTACTTTATCATTAATAAATCATTAATTATCATTAAAAATCAATACATTAAAATTCCTCCAACTAAATATTCTTGCCATTTCTCTGCATTCAAAACTTACACAAAGTCTTCTTTTCATAGTCCACTTCTGACTTAAGCTACTTGCAACTTTCCCTGTTTTAGTTATTGATTAAAGTTAAACCTGAAACTGCTAATTAGGATACGGAACTTGAGACATAAACTTGAAAATTAGAGCGCAAGTTTAAAATTTTTTTTTTTGTTTTTCATACAAAGCTAAGATAATTTCAGTTTGACCCAAAATATGATGCATGATGCATGACAGGCTTCGAACGTGTGATAATTTCATCATGTCGACGTCGACCACAGAAACGCAATTGTCGCAAATTAACGCATCCTTGTGTGGAATGGAGAGTTGCACATGTATTGACTAGAAGTTAGAGTAAATACGTAGTAAGCGAAATTTTCTAACCCTGGAAATGAAACTGAATAGCAGCAGTATAGGGGAGTAAAAGAGAAGGTTAGCAAGACGATGAAATTCAAATGCGCAAGTGTAATTACAATTTACATGTTCTTAATCCACTTTGCATGTGAGGGGTAGGTTTTTCTAAAGGCACTTGAGAACTAAAGTATACTATGTCGGTTCACGCGAGCAGGAAAACATAGCTTTACTATATTCGATTCTAATTAAACTCAAAAGTCGATAAAAAAATTATTTGCATAATTGAGAGGAGAAAACTTGCTTTTTTCTAATTCTCAATTACGGATTCTTTATTAGAGTGTTAAAATTCCGACGTGTGTAATACTCTGCATTTGAAAGTCTAATCTTTCAAGACAAAGACAAAAAATGATCTCCATTTTCTCGAAAGACTCTTTTTCTGGGAAATTGAGAGGCTCCTTTAAAAAAAAGGCAGCGTTTGAACGAGGTTTCCGTTTCTTGCTAATGTAGACAAAAGAATGGGTAGAAATCTACTCGAAAAGTTCCGAATCATCAGAGTATGGTCCCGGTCGCAAATTGTCACAGACAAAGCGCGTATTTTTGCCTTTTTTCCCTGCGACCTGATTTGCATGGGCTTAAAGTCCGCGGACGATAATTTTCATGTAACTTTGAAAGCTGGCCTCGAAAACTTGGCCTGTTTTTCTTTCCGCGCTATGAAAAAAGTTCTCTATGGTCTCCAGTGAATTTTCTAACTTCCGCAAGTTAAAATTAAACTTTCACACTGGCAGTTTCAACACATCTTGGAAAACGGAAATTAAAATGAATTTTTAATGCGCTAAAGTTAATATTAAATGAGGGTTATACTGCGCTTTTAGGATTTTCATAAAATTCAATAAAGCATTTTTATTAAATGAAGCATTTTATAAAAAAATGAAGCATTTTATAAAAAATGAAAATGAATTCTTTCGCCCTGGCAGACAAAAAATTGAAATTTTATCCTAGCACAAAAAATTGACAGCGCTATTACGCATCAATTGAAGTTGGTGAAAAAGTTGGCATCAACCGAGCTTGGTTATTCGATAAAAATATATTCATGCGAAACGTGAAGAATTATCGTTCAAGTGGAAGTATACATGTACACTGTACACACAATGATCATGCCAGAGAATAGGTGCACTAGAGCAAGAATTTAGAGTCATAATGTGTGCACTATCAATGAGCTACCATCACAGCATTCTATTTTAATTTAGCAAAGCGAAAATTCTAATAGTTGGAAAATTCAATTCCCAATTATATTTCTACAATATTTCATTTCATTGTATATATATATTATTTCATTATATATATATATATATATATAGATATATTTCATTTTATTATTTATACAAAAATGAGATATCTCGAGTAGTTTAATTAATCGAGTAATTATAGTTAAAACCAAAAAAATACACTCTCATTTTTTATGAGAATGTAATAAAAGTAGTAATCCTATAAAAACCAGGATAATAATTGACAATAAAGTAGTTACAAAAAACAAGTAAAAATTTTATTAAAAATCAGTTAAATAAAAAATTCAAAGAAATAAAAAACAATTATCATACTACAGAGAAATTGAATTTTCAAAAAAGTGAAAAATTTCGTTATTGCGAAGAAATTTTTTCTCATAATTAAAAATTTAAATTCTCTATATTAGTTATATTCACAAATTGTTAGTTTGCGTCATTCACATTTTTCCGTATTTAAATTAATGTTCTCTAAATTAGTGTTCTCTAAATTAATGTCCTCTAAATTAATGTTATCTAAATTAATGTTATCTAAATTAATGTCCTCTAAATTAATGTCCTCTAAATTAATGTTATCTAAATTAATGTTATCTAAATTAATGTTATCTAAATTAATGTTATCTAAATTAATGTTATCTAAATTAATGTTCTCTATAAATTAATGCACCCTATAAATAAATATACCTTTATATCGCGTTCTTGAATTTCACTATTTCTGAACCATATACGTCTGCTATTCCCGATGAGCGAAAAATGTTTTTTGTAACCTTTTGTACGGAAAGAGGATAAAGGAATTGACCCTTTGACCTTGTTTTGTAACCAAAAAGTTTCCGAACAGAGAAGCTTTTTGTGCTGGGAAATTTATTTAAAAGCAAGTCACGATTGAGATTTCCTTAGCCTCTTTCTTCAATAAGATGAAAGAGCAGTGAAGTTGTCTAATTAAGAAATTGTAATTTCTTAATTAGACAATTTCACTTAACTAAAAATAATTTTTGACGTTTAATTACATCAGTTACTTAAATTCAAATGTAATCAAATTTCAAAACAATCGCAAGAATTTTTCGTCCGTTTATTAAAAATTTGAAATTGAAAAATATTTAAATAGATTTATTCTAAAAGTTGAAGTAAATTGAATGTATCACAAAATTGGAGTAAATTGAATATACCTGTCTCAAAATTGGAGAAAATTGAATAATATCTAAAAATTACGAAATTGAAGCCCATAACGTTTTTGATAAACGATTTAAATTAAAAATATTTCCCTATTTATTTTTTATTTTTCGGTTTTATCTCAAAGAATTTTTTGATTATGTTTTTATGTAACTTTTAGGCAAAAATGTTGATAATATTCCGCTTGCTGATATATTTTTTTTTTCATATCGTTGATAAAACGTAAAGTTTAACAGGGTAAAAAATTTAAGTAAATTGAATATATCTCAAAATTGAATGTATTAAATATATCTGAAACTTGAGTAAAAACAAAGCATACTCTACGAGGAAGCAATGAAAATGGAATAAATTGAATAAAAACGGAAAAATGGTTTATGTTTCAGGTGGATGATGCCGTTAATGAACTGGAAGGAATCGACCTTTCAGATCCTGACCTACACAAGGCAGCGACTAAAATTCAAGCTAGTTTCCGAGGACACAAAGTTCGCCAAGAAGTGCCCTCTGGAACAGAAGTGAAGAAGTAAAAGCAACCAACGAGCAATGATAAATTTACCAGGGATTTACCAAATGACTTTTATTGGGCCACGAAAAATAGGTTCATTTTCCTTTCTTGCTGAGCCTCTCCAAACCAGAGTCACTGTGTTCGATTCACTTTATTTTTATAATGAAGTAACGAAAAATTTCGCGCCATTAGTTTAAAACCCTCTAATTTGAGACGAAAAAAAAGAGTAGGTAAAGAAACGGATATTAGAAAATGTGTAACATGGAGAAGTCCTTGTTATGAAATTTCAAAAACATGGGACTCAGCAGTTTTGTAACTATTATAGTAACTAAGGTTACATTTATACACTGAAAATAATATGCAGTTGGGTTTATCATTTTATTAGTAAAAACAATCTTTCTTGACAAAAATAATTTTTCTTGGCAAATTTTCTTTTTCGTTGAAAAACGTTTTCACCACCTATTTTGTTGATTAAATATCCACTTTTTGTTTTTGTAAAAACACTTCATTTTTGTAAAGAGCATTTCCTTTTTGCAAAGAGCATTTTCTTTTTGTAAAAAAATGTGTCTGTAAAGAACATTTTGTTTTGTAAAGAACATTTCGTTTTGTGTAAAAAACATTCCGTTTTTGTAAATAATTATCAACAAAATAGAAAATCTGAAAACGGACTATTTTGATGATAAAATATTTCTGATTCATCTATCACTTCCTCGTGGAGGAAGTATTTTATTAGTTGATAAAAGTTTTATTTTGTAAACAAAGTATAATCTATATGAAAAAAAATTATTACTATTGCGACTATTTATGACCAATTATATACAAGAATTGTTTACCATAAAAAATGATTGCACGATTAATGATAAATGATAAAAAATATAAACAATTTACACATTGTTTTGGTAATGCTGGCAACAGATTACCAAATGCTAAGAAGAGCGTATTATTTTAACAATGAGAACAATTTCATCAACTAATAAAATATTTATATAAACTAAAGAGAGTGGTAAACTAATAAATTATTCGTAGACTGCTTTTACTAATAAAGTAGTTGACACAGACTTTATATTTTTTTCAGAACATTTAACAATTTTTAGAATGTAGTTATGTATATGCTTCATAACAGTTATATTGTATAGCAGTGTTATAACTATTTTATAACCGTCACATACGCAATACAAGGAAGGTAAATTGAATGAGTACCTTTGTCTTGCAATTCATTAATAATATTAATATTAATAATATCATAAATAATAAAGCTTTCTCTTGAGGAAGCAATATGAAATTATTGAATGAATATTAATATATAATATAGAATAATTATGAAACTGTTATATGTACAACAGAGGTAGAACTGATACGAATTTGACGAGGAGCACATTCAATAGATGAAACTAATACGTTTGATTAAAATACATTCCCAACTATACTCAATATCATAAATAAAAGTATAATAAAAGTATTAGTTTAAAAAACCAATTACTTAAGACCACAGCTGTGATTGACTGCTCTTTAAATTTATTTTCGAATATTTATTTCCAATTATAATTAACGATTAAGTGATTATGGATTTTAGAGCAAATTATAAATTATTTACCAACACTGACTTATATCTCTTTGTTATATAAAACTCGACAGTGCGTTGCCTGGAGAAAAAAGTTGACAGTAAAAAAAAGTTTTTCTCCTACATTAAGCTTTCACATTGATCGTTAAAAAATAGAGATAACGTATAGACGTCCAACAGAAGATCCTTCATTTTATGTAACGTCAGATGTAAAACAAAAGAATTGATCAACCGTATATTTACATCGAGGGAATTGCACTATAATATAAAGATTTCAAAAATAGAAAACCTCTTCCTTTGATTTCAAAAATAGACAAGCCGTTCTTGATATATCAAAAATAGATAAATTCTCTTTGTTTCATAGATAAATTCTCTTCATTTCATAGACAAATTCTCTTAATTTCATAGACAAATTCTCTTCATTTCAAAAATAGACAAATTCTCTTGATTTCATAAATACAAAAAATCTCTTGATTCTACAAGTAGCTAAATTCTCTTAATTGACATTGATTATACAAAAACTAATTTGTTTTATTATTATCTAAAACCCATACAAACAACATATTATTATTGACTTTCTAAACATTTTAAACAATTAAAATTCTTTTGTTTCTACAGACAAAATGTGTGTACGTTACAATGATCTTTCGTATTAAAAATAGATCTTTTGAATTCAAAACCGACTTTTTCTTTTTTAATGAAAATTTAACGCATTGACGTTCTTTTGATTCGCAAAAGTTAATTTAAAAAATTGACAATCTTGATTGCAAAAGAATCATGGTCTCTTGTTTGTTACATAAAGATAAATTATGAAAGACCTGTAGAGTATAAAAAGCGAATAAAATTTGTTAAAATAAACATAAAATATGAAAGCTGCACTGTAAGGAAAGAAACAGCAATTAGTTAGGAAAGTAAATAAGCGATCAAAGACGATTTTAATTCCATTCATTAAATTCTTAAAATAGGTGTAATAGATTTATAGCAAATCCATAGAAACTTGCCATATATTTTAATATACTTCAAATAATTTGTTTTTATGTATTTGAATAATTTATATATTTCAATGTTGTTCAATAATTCACGTTTTTATATGTTTCATAATTTATAGTTTGATATATTTAAATTCAAACTTTGCTATATTTAAATTCAAACTTTGCTATATTTAAATTCAAACTTTGATACATTTGAATTCAAACTTTGATATATTTAAATTCAAACTTTGATACATTTAAATTCAAACTTTGTTAATTTTAAATTCAAACTTTGATACATTTGAATTCAAACTATGTTATAGATTAAAACCTTGATATATTTTAATTTACATGTTCTTATATTTAAATTAAAAACTAATATTTCATTTAACTACCACAAAGTTACTTTTTTTAATTCTTGGCTTGATTTTCCTTTTCCCGTACCTACGAATGGAAGAGAAACAATTACGATTCTAGTCAAGTGATTATAAACAATCAGAAAGCTTTAAATTGATTTGCAACTTGCACGAGACGTAACTGTTATATAACACTGAGATTTGTTAAATGCGTAATTAAAATGTAACCATAATTTCTGTTGGGCTAGGATCGTCGTTATGTTATTGTTATGTTACAAGATATATATTACTGTTAATTAAAACTTTGTTTCTAGAATGACAAATAGTAACAAATTTTATCTTCGAATTATTTTAGGAATAAGAATCATCACATTTATATAACGGTTATGTAGCTATGCAAAGTGAGTCTGGACAAACTTCTGAAAACATTCCAAAGAATCAGAGTGACATCTGATAAACTTGAGATGATAATAATCATCTGATAAACGTCACATGATATATTAATCATCTACGAAACGTCAGATGATAAAATAATCATTTGATAAACGTCACATGATATAATAATCATCTACGAAACGTCAGATGATAAAATAATCATCTGATAAACGTCACATGATATATTAATCATTTACGAAACGTCAGATGATATAATAATCATCTACTAAACGTTAGATGATGTAATAATCATGTATTAAACGTCAGTTGATATAATAATCATCTATTAAATGTCAGATGGTTCAATAATCATCTACTAAACGTCATAATCATCTACTAAACGTCAGATGATACAATAATCATCTACTAAACGTCAGATGATACAATAATCATCTACTAAACGTCAGATGATACAATAATCATCTACTAAACGTCAGATGATACCAAATCATCAATTACAATCAACTGAAAGTTCCACTCATGATTATTTATAATTTTCCAAAGACTATATGAAATAGTTCCAACTCTTAAAACTCCTTGTTTTAAAACTATATTGGATGTCAAGAAATCCGGAAATAAACAATGAAGCATAAAACTTTAAAATAATACCAATAAATTATAGAAACGATATTTGCTAAATTACCCACAAGCTAGCGCATGCTGTTAAAAAAACCAATACTTTCAAAAAATTAATAATTCATGTACCAAAGCATCGTTTTGATGATGATGTAATAATAAAGAATTCATTCCGCCGTATTGACGATTTATTTTTTAATGAAATGAACATATACATATTATATTTTTCTGCGTTAGATTCTACAAAGTGATAATGTAAACATCCAGAGGGAAACGCTTGATAAAAAATAATTAGAGCGCGATTGTCGCGTTTTGTAAAAGCACTATACGTATACATATATATATACATATAGTTGTGATGCTGCCAAGCGACAAATATCGTGTCTTTCTATAATTCTGACTCTAGTCAATTCAACTTAAGTCGTTTTCCAATAAAAGACACGCTGTTTTTAGCAGGCCTAAAAACAATGTAACATACTCATTACTATCATTGTTATAACGATTTTTTCCAATATTGCTCTTCACCCACCAGTGTTGAACTTCAATGCTTAAAACCAACTTTCCTCCTTTTTTCTGTATTTTTAATATTACTCTGCTATTAAATCTGTATTTGGTATTAGTAATTAAATCTTTACAGTCACTTTTTGTTCAATTTATTGTCTCTATATCAAAGCTATATTATTTTTTAAGTTAAAAATATTTATTCTACTAAACATTTTCACTTTAGCGTTAAAACTCTAATTTCTAGTTGTGGTTCTGGTTTTTGGTTATATTACCATTTTTTTATTATATTTTATTATTAACATTATATTACTATTATTTTCATATATTTTTTACAATATAAAGTCATGAACAGTATTAATGCAAAAGAAGAATAAATAAACATTGTGCGTCTTACTAATATTGCAAATTACACATTACAAATATTTAATAGAATACCAATTTTACAAATATTAAATAGAAACCAATTTGATAAATATTTAAAAAAAAACGACATTACAAATATATAATAGAAAAACGACATTACAAATATTTAAAACAAAACCGATATTACAAACATTGAAAAGAAAAACAATGATATTACAAATCTAAAAAAATGAATAATAAACAATATCGTTCCATACTGTTAATGATCTTCAAAAAACCCTTTTGAACATGTTTTTTAATTGAAGGATTTAATAACCAATTGAAGGATTTTGATGACTAATTCAAAGCACTAACAAATAATTTTATTTGAATGATTTTACAATTATTTTTTGTTATCAAACTGAAGATTTTTCGAGAATTTTTCTTCTTATTTTATTTTTTTGAACAAAAAAATGGTCTTTTTTTTACTAATAATTTTTAAAGATTTTCTTTTTTTTTTTTTTACTAATAATTAAAGGTTTTTGATGATTAATTGAAGGTTCAACCCTGGTTCACCTGTTTTGATATAAAGATCGATTGGAAGTTACTGAAATGGTATAAGATCAAGGAACATATCAAAATCGGAGGTATGAATTGAAGAAAAATGAGGCAACACTTGCTAAAAATGGAGAGTGAGCGAATTTGAAAGTTTACCTAAGAAGGCGAATGCTTTTAGTCGAAACTTTTGAGCAAGTTGCCACGTCCTTGATTTATTACTGCTTCAAAGAATGCGGCAAGTAAAATGAAGTCCTCTATTTACTATTAGCCGTATCGGCCATTAAAACAAGAATATATTATTTTCATAGTTATTGTTGCTTGATTCTTGAAGAAGCTCGTCACTAAACTCTTATTATTACATACTTTTTATCGTTTTCTGTAATATAGTAGAATAAGTGCGACCCGGCGTATAAAACTTTCGAGATTTATTACATTCTATACGTGTACTTCTACATTTTTTATACTGTTCTACATCTTGCCAGGAAAAAAAATCATTGTAAACAGGAAATACATTCAAAGTATAGCCTATTATGAACAATGACCAAACAGCTGATGACCAAAAATTTCGTACATGATCTCTAATTTCATTTTATCGACAGCAACCAGAATGGTAAATTTATCGAAATTAAATTCGAATTTTTATCGTAATTACAAACTGTTTATTGAAATTTTTATCGTAATTAACATTTTATCATAATTTTTCTATTAAAATGATAATAATCGTTCAACTCTTAAATTTCTGTAATAAATTTCTGTAATAAAAAATTGAATGAGTAGATAATATTAATTAAATTCAAATTGAATGAATAGATAATATTAATTAAATTCAAATTGAATTGAAATTTGAAAACATTGAAATTTAAAAACGAGACTTTTTTTCAAAAAACCTGCTTTCTGTGAAAATAATTATAAAAAGCATAAACCATGATTTTATAGTTTATAAGTACAGTTACGGAACAAAAATCCGCTAACACATTTTACGACAATTATTATTACTAATAATAATCGAAAATTTTATAATAGTAATACAAATGAACATAAAAGTTGAATTGCAAAAAGTCTTTGAAATAAAGAATAAACTTAAAGTTAATAATTAAATAATTAAATTCATAAGTTAATGGGATAAAGAATTGACTTCAAAAATTATTTAAAATTGTAATTAAATTAAATAAATAAATGAAAATAAAATATAATCTTTGATTATTTATAATTATTTTCAAAATCTTTATGATCATCTATCATTATTTTTATAATCTTTATAATAATTTATCATTATTTTTATAATCTTTGATTATTTATAATTATTTTTAAAATCTTTATGATCATTTATCATTACTTTTATAATCTTTGATTTTATTTATCACTATTTTTATAATCTTTATGATCATTTATCATTATTTTTATAATCTTTGATTATTTATCACTATTTTTACAATCTTTGCTTATTTATTCAATTCTGGTTGTTTACGATGAAATATTTTAGAGTGAGTTAACTACATTAGGAAGAATTTCGTAAAATCTTAATACACTTGCACGCAAAGCAAAGTAGGTTTCACTTAAATGAAAAATTAACAAAAATCCTAAGGATTTAGAAGGAACAAATTAAATGTGAGATATAGATTATTAATCGTGAGAAGTAAAACATCTCTCTATTACTTATATATATATATATATATAAATAAAATAGACACATTTCTGTGAATACACTTTGCAAACTTTTTCTCGGTGAGGACATAAGAAACCATAATAATGACATTCATCATTTAGGGAATGAACTTTATGAACAATGTCTAAAATAAGAGTCCCGCAAATACACCAAATTTCCTTGGACACAGAATACGTGAATTAAAATCGCTCTACACTTTACTAACAGTTTTCATACATTAGGTTAAAATTTACAGGTACGCTTTTAAAAAAGAAAACTCGTCTTATCGCAAATTCTCGTATCGTGGAAATTGTCTGCCTTCATGAGCAAATTCTGTAAAGAAAATAAACAATTGATTTCAATTTAAAATTATGCTCAGTTTTTTTTATTTTCACGTACATTTTTTTGTAATTGGATATTTTGCAAAATTTTAATGCAATCGTACATTTCCTCAAATTTTATGCACTCGTAAATTTCCTTAAATTTCATGCAATTGTGTATTTCCTCGAATTTCATGCACTCGTATATATTTCCTCAAAATTTCATGCAATATATATTTTCACAAATTGCATGCAACCGTCGATAATCAAAATTTCATTGCAATCGTACATTTTGTTATTTTATTTTATTTTTTTACCATTTAGCACATTTCGTTTTATTTTTGCTTCCTCATAGGAAAGCAGTGTTTTATTTTCTATAATTCTTACAATAAAATATTGTTTTTTTTAAAAAAATGCGTGATTTTATATTTCCATTTGAGACTTGTAACAGTTTCATCTATATAATAAATTAATTATCTTTATTCCTAATTTTTAATATTGATGCATTACTTTACGACTCTTTTATTGAACTGTTTTTTTCTTTTACCCATAATTTATTATTGATATTTTATATCTTTTATTTATTTATTTTTCATTCGTTGTACCTTTTAATAATCGAAATCTTCATTCTTATTTTATTGCCTTTCTTTGACAGTACAATTTTATTGTTTCTTTAATGTTTTAATTGTTTCTTTAATGTTTTAATTGTTTCTTTAATGCTTTAATTGTTTCTTTAATGTTTTAATTGTTTGTTTCCTTTCAATATTTAATTGTTTCTAATCACATCATTTTCTAATACTGTTAACAAAAATTCTATTTTGACATAATATTATTATAAAACAATTTATTACAGTTAAAACAATTTATTATATTTAAACCAACTTGTAATATTTAATTCTACACGTAATATTTAAATTTGTTTTTATGATATATAAATTTATTACTCATTTTTAATATCAATTGTGTCAATTAATTAAGAATTAATTACTAAGAATTAATGTTTGCTTCCTCATAGGGAATAGTATTTTTTAATTAATTTTTAATTTCAATGTTTTAACTATTACTAAAAATTACAAATAAAATTATTATAAAGTTAAAAAATTTACTGCAAATGTTTTAATTTTATATTTATTTTATTATTATATTTATTTTTATTTAAATTTAAATAAAATTAAATTTTAATTAAATTTTAATTAAAATTCTTTATTTTATATGTTTTGAATGTATCGATTTAATTCATTTTATAATTAAAATCATACACAATTGACTTATTTTCATATATATCAGTCCACAATTTTTTGATCTTTTGAACGATGCTAAGTTTTTTTTTTAACTTAATTCGTTTATAAATCACGAAATTTCAATGAAAGTTTATTTCCTTATGAAAATTTTGTTTCATGAGATTTTATAGCGTGCCTTGTAAAATTCATGAAAGATCTAGGTCTGCTTGGCAATTCATGAAGGCATCGAACAAATTTTTTGACTACACCATTCATCTTCAAGAGATAGGTAGTTTCCATCGATCGGATTCGATGTTGTATTCCAGACCAGGTGCAAAGATGCACGTGATGTAGAAAATGTTTGCGCATTTCCTTGAAAATGGTCTATTTGAGGCTTCGATTTGGAAGAGATCATGCTCACGGATATTTTTTACGAGACAAAAAATTTGCAATTTACGATTACAAAAAAAGAAATTAATTTATACTTTTAATGGTAAAATTAATCCATATAGATTCAAACATACAATTATTTAAAAGAATAATAATGATAACAAAACAACAATAATAATAATAATAACAAAAACAACAATAATAACAATAACGATAATAAATAATTTGATTCCCAATGTGCAAAAACGCAATTAAAAACTTTTGTATATTATATTAAAAAAATTAAATGTACAAAGTTAAAGTAAAAATTTGCAAAAATTATTCTCACGAGTGGTATAACTTTTTTAATGTGTGAGTCTTTTAGCTAGCAATTTCTATGTAAATAATGCTGACATTGTAATTTGTGTTTTTAACGATAAATAAATTGATACTGTCTTTTATTGTGAGACTTTAAAAATAAAACACTATTAAATAAATGTTCATCGTACAAAAAATTGCTTACGCTACTGTAAAAATTATTTTTATGTTAAAAATAAAATAAAAATAAAATAAAAGATAAAAACAAATTGAAACAAAATCAAGGAGAAATAGATTGGGAATAAAATTATTACTATGTATTAAAAAAAGCTTTGTATGGATTATTCAACAGACATTTTCCCGATACAGAATTTAGCGATGACAAACTTAGGTTACAATAAATAAATCTGTAACAAATTATTGTAATATTCTACGACGCAGTATCATGTATGTATTCTGTTTGTTTAAAATAAATAATCACTAAATGTAACCATTTACTAAACATTTTTATAACCACTAAATGTAACATCCTACTTCAAATTACAATTTTGATTATTCAATTCAATTGTTGACCGTATTGTTTAAAATAAAAATATTTTTCCATTTAAAAAAACAAAATTATTTTTCCATTTAAAAAAACAAATAAAATTATTTTCCTATTTAAAAAAACAAATTAAATTATTTTCCCATTTAAAAAAACAAATTAAATTATTTTTTAATAAACCGTTTAATTTACTAAGATAAAATAAAAGTGTTTTTAAAAAAAGACGATAAAATCAATTTTAATAGAAATCCATTATACCTTTTATCATAAATAATTTTAAGTGACATTTAAATCATTTTAAAAAATAATACCAAAATAATGGTAATTTCAGAATAAAAGGTAGAATTTGAAATTTGCGCGCTTTAAATAGGTTGTGACACTTAAATACAGATGGCATTACTAAATCGTTATTGGAATCAGCTGTTTTTTGATTACAAGGACGAAAGCAATGAAACGTGCAACGTGATAAAAAGTACCTCTTTCAAATAGATTCCATATCTTTTTTTTTTTGTCAATTAAAGAACTAGAATGGGAAAACGATACTATTGTGATTATTGCGACAGAAGTTTCAAAGATACTTCGGAGGCGAGAAAGAAACATTTAAAGAGTTTATTACATGTCAATGCGAGACAAGATCATTACAATTCATTTAAGGGTATAAAAACTATTGTTTACGATATTAAAAAATAACACTATTACAAAACTTGCTCTACAAAGTAGAAAAACAAAAAACGAAAAATAATGAAGGAAGCCTTTTTTAAATTTAAAGTTCAAATTGACTATAAAAAATAGAGCAATTTGCTACATTTGTATCTTCGATAAAATTTCCACATTTACATATATTCGTGTAATAATAATAATTATTACTATTATAACCATTATTTTTTAGTACTCATTTATGGTCCATTTAAGGACCACGGGGATTGTATAATAAATAAAATAATAATAAATGTAGACTCTAATAAATGTTTCCTTTTAATCTCAGAGCCCGAGGATATTTTAAAAGAGGAGTTGTCAAAAATTACTTGCAAAAAATTTTCTCAAACAGGGGAATGTCAATTTGCAAACAATTGTAGATTTTCCCATTATACCTCGACTATGATGTGGGAACTACGACAATTAGGTATGTACATTTATTATTAAATAAATTTAAATAAACATTTATTTTAAATAAATTTAAATAAACATTTATTTTAAATACATTTAAATAAACATTTATTTTAAAGAATATTAAAATACACTCTCATTATTGATGAGAATGTAAAAATGTCTATAATTTATCCTTTTATATAAAAATTTATTGTTTAAAATTTATAGAAAACGCATTCTAACAAAACGAAAGAAAAAAAAAACTCTTCTTGAAAATTAAAAAAAGGTTTAAGATTTAAGAATTTTCATCGAATTTGAAAAAAATATTGAAAATGTTTATTTTCTAAAATTTATAGTTGAAAGGAAGAAAGAAGCGGAAGAAAATCCAAAATTCAATTGGCCTGATATTAAAGAAATTGAGAAAGAGTTTTTCGACAATTTACCAGATGACAACGATGAAGTCAAAAACATAGAACAACCTGTTTGGAATATTCCAGTAGAGTTACAAAATTATCCCAATTTACCCCCTTCTCTGTGGCCACTCAATGAAACAACGATATCGAATTCTAATGTTAAAGAATGGGGTAAATAATAATAAAAATTTGTACAAAATGTAAAAAGAGAATATAATTAATTAGTTATAACAACCAACTCCATTTCTGGATCATAAGGCTGAAATTAATAAAAAATAGTTGTAACAAAAATAAATAAAATTTAAACTGTATCATTTCAATTTCCTATCATTTTAAATTTATATTTTATGTAATTAATGTTCTTTACTATTATTTACTTTTTTACTGTCATTTGTTTTCTACTGTCATTTATTTTGTACTGTCATTTTTTCTACTGTCCTTAATTTTTTAAATGTCTTGTTTTTACTGTCATTTGTTTTTTACTGTCCTTTATTTTTTATTGCCTATGTTTTCTACTGTCATTTATTTTGTACTGTCATTTTTTCTACTGTCCTTTATTTTTTAATGTCTTTTGTTTTTACTGTCAATTGTTTTTTACTGTCCTTTATTTTTTTCACTGTCATTTATTTTTTATTGTCTTGTTTTTACTGTCATTTATTTTTTACTGTCTTTTCTGTTTTAGTATCTCTTGTTTTTACTGTCATTTATTTTTTAGTTTTTTGTTTTTACAGTCATTTATTTTTTACAGTCATTTGTTTTTTACTGTCCTTTATTTTTTATTGTCTTCAGTTTTTACAGTAATTTATTTTTTACTGTTTTGTTTTCACTGTCATTTATTTTTTACTGTCATTTGTTTTCTACTGTCATTTATTTTTTACTGTCATTTTTTCTACTGTCCTTTATTTTTAATGTCTTGTTTTTACTGTCATTTTTTTCTTATTGTCTTTTGTTTTTACTGTCATTTATTTTATGGTTTTTTGTTTTTACAGTCATTTATTTTTTACTGTCATTTGTTTTTTACTGTCCTTTATTTTTTAGTGTCTTCTGTTTTTACAGTCATTTATTTTAAACTGTTTTGTTTTTACTGCTATTTATTTGTTACTGTCTTTTCTTTTTACTGTCATAATTGTTTTTTATTCCAATTCTTTTTACTGTCACTTTTTACTGTTATTTATCTTCTGTACCACCAAAATCTACACATCTGTCAATAAATACTTGATATTTTAAAAAAAGTACTATCCTTTTTATTTAATAGAAATATTTAATTCCTCTTTATTTAATTGGAATATTTAATTCCTCTTTATTTACTCGTATGTCGATAACAATAATTTTGACAAGCTGGTTGTCAAAGGGAAGGGTTTGGCGGGACTTTCAAAAAGACTTGGATTCTCATTTGAATATTAAAACGTTCCGGTAATAACAAAAAAAGCAACTAAAGAGCCATCTGGCACAGAGTGAGAAAATATACATACCGACGAGTTTTGTTCGGCTGCTTTCGCGGCTGATCGGTAAGAATCGAGAATATACCATCTGCCTTACTCCACCTCCTCAGTCCCCTTACTTTCAGCCGGCAAACGCTCTGACACATACGTAAAACATACAGCCATAGTAGCACGAAACCCGTTGTCAGGATAGCTTGGCATCGTGTTGCATTTGAAACGCGATTCTCAGCACGAAAATCTGTTCCGTCTACCTGTAGGACAGGAAATCGCTTCTTTGTTTCGATAAGGGCGCATTCGCGTGCGCGAAAATCTCGAGCATGAGATTTCCCGCCCTTTCACGGTGTTCCTTAAGAAAAGTTTTGTGTGCCATTTAGATTCCCATGTAGCCAGTGCTCTTTCATGGGAATAGTTTTTGTTGCAACTGCCGGTTGGATATCTTGAATAGTTGGATTTCAGACAGAGCGCTTCGCTTCCAAAATAAACGAGTAAGTTTTCAAGCGATTGTTTTGTTAGATTTCATTTTCAAAATTCGACACGCATGCGAACTTGTCAAATCTTGAATGACTCAAAGAGACGGGAGTGCGTTGAAAGAAAAAGTCGTTTGGTGAGAAGAAAGGCGAATAAAAACATTTGATTGAGTCATACTTTTGGTATACTCTGTACTCACAAAAATCAATGTAACTGAAGTTCGCAACGTTTAATAAACGAAGGTAAAAAATTTTTTCAGACCAAAAATTTTTTTATCTAAAAACATTCATCTTGTTGCAAAAAGAC
>WNHD01002461.1:0-14939 GCA_011057455.1 Ganaspis sp. Gsp50 | reverse complement strand
AATTAAAAAGCTACTAACAAGTTAATTAATAAGTTACTCATAAGTTAATTAATAAGCGACTAATAAATTAATGAATAACTTATTAGTATGTTAGTTAATAACTTATTAATGAGTTCATTAATAATTTAACCAATAAGTCAATTTTTTTATTTCAACTGATTTAAAATTAAAACAAAATATTTTACAAATTTAAAAAAAGAAAATAAATTTTTTTTAAAATTCGTCAAATTATTTTCTTTGTGATTTGTTTTTTCGTATTTCTGTTTTGGGATATTTTCTTCGGCAAAACTTATAGTAGTTCTTTCAGTTTTGTTTTCATAATTCAGTTCAATCACAAATAACGTTAATGATTTTTTATATGCATTTCGTATTCGCTCTAACAATGTAATAATAAGTAGAGCGATAATAGTGATTTCATTTCTTAATAATTCCTATGAATAGTAAGATAAATGTATACAATTTTATTAGTGATATACGAAGTAGTGTATAGCGTTATATCTAGCCTTAATTATCAATTAATAGAAATTCTACATATTAGTATAATTTAACCAATTTTTTACCTTTTTATACATAAAATTAATCAACTGGTTACATCAATTTAATTACTCCGTACACTGTTAGAAATTTGTTATAAACTATTCTTAAATTTTACAACAGTCACAATAAACTTTTTCTTCTAAAAAAAACTTGATGAACGACTTTATTGTATCTATATTTTCAAGTTATTTTATTAGCAAATTTATATTTTACTATAATAATATATTAATAATAGGTAATAATAATTATTATCCTAATACTAATACTAATAGTAATACTAATAATAATAATATAATAATAATAACAACAATAATAATAATAATAATAATAATAATAATAACAACAACAATAATAATAATAATTTAAATATACCATACTATATTTTTTTAGAAAACAATTTAATTAATTTAAATATCGACGTTTCTCTTTTCCGTTTTAGAGCTTTATTGATTGTCTGAATTTCCAATTCCAGAAATAAATTTACAGTAAGTTAAATATTGGATTTTACATAAGAGCATATTTTTGCCATGTATCTAAAAAGTCTGAGTCGATCGAATATCACGGAAAATGTAGATTGAAGGAGAAAATGCTTCAGACAAGATATGCTATGCTTAAAAAGCTCTATTTTACAAAGCCCCAAAAATTGAGTGCGGGCATAATTGACGAACCATCTTTATATTTTTAATTTAAACTTTCCGAAATATTTTACAATTCATAAACATTTTAGACACCAGGTAAAAAATATTCTGGAAAAAAAATTAGATAGGGAATTTTGCAGTAAACTTACCGTGCAATCTGAGTACAAACGTACTACAGTTTACCGTAAAAGCTTACTAAAAATTACCGTTAAAACTTACCGCAAATTTACAGTGTAACCTTTCTGTAAAAACGTACCGTAATTTGTTTTAGCTTTTCGTAAACTTACAGTGAAACGTAACTATACGGTACGGTACAAACTTACTGTGAAACCTCACTGTAAGTGTGTCGTAAAAACTTACCGTGAAACATCAACGTAAGTGTATCGTACAAACTTACCGTGAAACAACAGTGTAAACTTTACGTACCAACTTACCGCAAAAGTTTACTGTAAGCTTATCATACAAAATTACCACACACTTACAGTGACATTTTTCGCAAACTTACCGCGAGACTTCAATGCAAGCGTACCGTACAAACTTACCGTGAAACCACAGTAAAAATTTTACGTACACACGTACTTTGAAACACTACTGTAAGCTTACCGTACAAAAATGCGATACACATACCGTGAAATTTTATCAAATTTACCGTGAAAGTTCACGGTAGTTTCCTTCACGTAAAGTTTATAACGTTGAAACTTACCGTGAAACCACAGTATAAACGTTACGTACCTATTTACCGTGTAAGTTACAGTAAGCTTGCCGTACAAAATTATCACATACTTACAGTGACATTTTTTCGTAAATTTACCGTGTGACGTCAATGCAAGCGTAGCCTACAAACTTATCGTGAAAAATCACTGTAAGCTTAGCGTACAAACTTACCATGCAATCACACTGTAAGCGGATAGTTAAAATTTACCGTGAAACCTTACTATAAGTGTATCGTACAAACTTACCGTGAGACCTCACTGTAAGCGTATAGTACAAACTTACCGTGAAACTCTATTTGTAAGCGTATCTTACAAACTTACCGTGAAACCTCATTGTAATGTTAAAACTTACCGTGAAAGCTCACTGTAAGTATACCGTACGAACTTACCGTGAAACCACAATAATGTTACGCATTTACCGTGAAACCTCATTGTAAGTGTAACGTAAAAACTTACCGTGAGATCTCACTGTAAACGTATCATACAAACTTACCGTGAAACCATATTGTAAATATCACGTATAAGCTTACCGTGAAGTGTCACGGTATGTTTTGCAAAATTAACGTGCAAAGTTAAGACACACTTGCAGTGAAATTTTATCGTAAACTTACCGGGCAAACTCACTGCAAGCTTACTGGCTAACTTTTATGGAAGCTTACCATCGAATCTTGCAGCAAGCTCAACATTAAAACTTGCAACAACTTTGTTTCGCAAGCTTTTTAGAAATCCTTATACTATCGAGAATTAACACAACAAAGAATAGTGGAAAAGTACAAAAAAGGACAATATAATAAAAGATTGTAATAAAAAATAAATATAATAAGAAGAAAGATTATTTTTCTAAGAAAGAACTTTTTCTAACAGTGTTTGACAATTTTTATAACGGAGATTGGAAGGAAGAGAAAGACACACAGACAGGGCGAGAGAAAAATACGTAGTTTTAGGAAATTATTGAATTCTTGATATAACTCTTGAAGGCGAAAGCTAATATATTTAATACGAAATTCCTCGCGGTATTTTTACAACCTTAGAAACTATTTCTTAAAAAAATATCCCGTCATTTGCTATGGCAGGAAAGTGAATGTCTGCTTGAGCAATAAATCAAGTAATTCGTAATGTTTCTTAGCATTCGAGTAAAACGTATTTTGTGTAAAGCTAAGGAGATGTTTACATCAATCTTCTATCTTCTCTCGCCTTCTCTTCACAGCTCGCAAGAGAATAAAGACATTTCTCACCTCTTTTTTTCTTCGTAAATAAGCGAAATTCCTTTTAGTTTTAACATTCTTTCTTTAAAGTTTTCTTACAATCAAAATTTCTTTTTGTTTACAATTTTTAAAATTTTAAACATTTTCTTTAAAATTTTTAGAATTTAATTTTTAATTGTCGCAAATTTAAAATCACTTTCCTGTGTCAATTATTTTTAGCTTAGTTGAATCCTTATAATAATTTCTCTTAAAAAGTTTAAAACTTGTTAAAAATTTTAAAAGCCGCTTTAAACGGTTTTTCAACTTTTGTTTTCATTGCGAAACAAATATCTACATTTCCGATAACATGGGTAAAAGTTTTGTTTAACTTGCATCTTTAAAAGCGATGTGTAATTTAAAGAAGAAAGAAAATGAAGAAAAAATTCTCGAGGACCAATAGGTTATTTTGCAAATTCTTTTTAATTATTTATTTCTTTCTTTTCTATTTTGCAGAATTGGATATTGCCAAAACAGCACCTTTCACTACACATACACCTTTAAGATTAAAACTCGTTCTACAAGAGATGAAATTTCACAGTTCTAGAATATGTATAGGCTTTAGAGATGATTTTTTGAAAGTTAACGAGAGAAATTCTGAAAAAGGAGTCACTGCGGCTCTCGGCACTTTTTTCCTTCTTTATTTCCACATTAAAGAGGCAGGAAACGGATTTTTAATAAGGTCAGCAATTAACTTCTGTGCTATGTAAAAAATCACAAAGTTTCAAACAATAATTATAATTTTATTTCAATTGCCTGTATTCAGTTATTGATTGATTAAATTATTTTGAATAACAAAATTTTAGATGAATTATTGTTGATTTTAATAATTTGTTCAATGACTTTTCAATCTTTAATAATTGTTTTTCAAACTTTAATTATTGATTTCCAATCTTTAATTACTTCACAATTTTTAATCGTTAATTTACAATTTTTAATTATTACTATACAATTGTCAATTATTACTTAACAATTTTCAATTATCACTTTACAATTATTACTTAACGATTTTTAATTATTACTTTACGATTTTCGATTGTTACTTTACCATTTTTTAATTATTACTTTACAATTGTGAATTATTATTTAACAATTTCCAATTGTTATCACTTCATAATTTTCAATTGTTTCTTTTCCATTTTTTGATTATTACTTTACGATTTTCAATTGTTACTTTACCGTTATTTAATTATTACTTTACAATTGTCAAATATTATTCAACAATTTACAATTATTACTTCATAATTTTTAATTGTTTTTTTACAATTTTTAATTATTACTTTACGGTTTTCAATTGTTACTTTATACCATTTTTAATTGTTACTTTACAATTGTCAATTATTACCTAACGTTTTTCAACTTTTACTTTTCAATTTGCCCTTAATGATTCTGAATATTTAATTATCACTTTTCAATCTTCCTTTATTATTTTTGAATCTTTAACTATTACTTTACAATTTTTTATTATTAATTTTTATTCTATAATTATTTAAGAATCTTTGTAAAGCATTAACTGAATTAATTGATGGATATTTTTTAAAATAATAATTAATTGTTTTTAGTAAAATTATCACATTTCTTAATAATTTATAAGAAAAATAATAAGATAATAATTTATAAAAGACAATAAGATAATAATTTATAAAAGACAATAAGATAATAATTTATAAAAGACTTTGCGTTTCTTAATAATTTAATTTGAAAGTGTTATCACATACAAATAAAAATTATTAATTACCTTATGACTTTTAATAGTTTTAATCGAAGGTGCTGCCAATTAAAGATCAGTTTCCCGATTAAGAAATTTTGCATTTTCTCGTCAATATTACTACGGACAATTGGCAATGTTTAATAGCTATACAAGAAATGACACAAAAAGCATCTAAAATTTCAACTACGCAAGGAACCTCTTGATGCGTTTTGAGTGTTTCTCTTTTAATATATTTTTTAATTGATTATAGAAACAGTAGTAATTTAATCTCTAAGCTTTTTTTACCATATTGAAAATTGTAAAAATGACTTAATTAGATTGAAGAATTTATTTGTGATTCATCATAGTGTTTCTTTCTTTCTTCCCTTACTTTCTTTTTTACAATACATTAATGAAAAAGTGAAGAGTAGAGTGAAAGAGAAAAGTAAACGAAGAACGAAAGTCCAACTTGCATTTCGAAAGGATTTTATCCTATCCTTTCAATGCAAGCATATTCTGGCTTTTAGCGATATCGACGTAGTATTTGAGTGGGGTAAAAAAAACCTCTGGATCTCTAGATTTAATCTGCACTTAAGTTAGTAGTTACAGTAAAAATAACCACTAAACTGAATTAAATGATTATTGAACTCAATTCAATATTCTTGTTCACAAAAGTGAATGAAAATAAAGTAGTTTACAAAATTGCACGATTAGCATGAAGTTTGTTTTTTCTATTTTGGATATTTTATAATTCAAACCGTTGGAAACAAAAATATTTTTTTTTTAATTCATCGAAAATGTTATGTAATTGCCAAACGCTACTCTCTATTCTAGGAATGAGTTTTAGATAGTCTAGGAATAATTCCTAAACAGTCTTGGAATGATTCCAAAACAGTCGAGGAATGATTCCAAAACAGTCGAGGAATGATTCCAAAACAGTCTAGGAATGATTCCAAAACAGTCGAGGAATGATTTCTAAACAGTCTAGGAATTATTCCTAAACTGTTGAAATTAAATATTAAATTAATATAGAATCAGCGAATTAAAGCTAAACAATCAAAATTATTTTCTCGAACTTTTCTTTTATGTAAAATTGTTACAACGCGACAGTTATTACATTTCTTTTTTGGTTTTATTAAAAAATATCAAAAATAGAGAAAGAATTCACTTGTTTTTTTCACTGTTTGATACGGAAAGATTTTTCTTCTTTTATATTCATACAACAAAAAGTTTGTCTCAAACTTGCTGTCACGAACAAAACAAAGTTGTTATTTTTTAATAATTTAATTATTACTAGATTAAATTATATAATTAATTACAAAAAATTAAAAATCCAGATAGACTTTTTTGGAAAATTGTTTCGTTTCAATGGTCATTAATGTTTCAATTACAATTAACGTTTTAATATTAATTAATGATTCAATGTTAATTAACGTTTCAACATTAATTAATGATTCAATGTTAATTAACGTTTCAATATTAATTAATGATTCAATGCTAATTAACGTTTCAATATTAATTAATGATTCAATGTTAATTAATGTTTCAATATTAATTAATGATTCAATGTTAATTAACGTTTCTATATTAATTAATGTTTCCATACGTTAACATTTAATCCTTCTTTTTTGAACAATATTTTTTAAATACGTGAATTTTGTCCACTAAATTCTTCAGATAATGGACAAATTGCTTAACTGCGACAAACTTGCGACAAACAGTTTGCTAATTACTTTGATAGTAGAAAGTTTCAGGAGATTTTTTAAACCCACATTTTTGTAAATGGTTACTGTTTGATGTTTCAGAAATGAGGACTCCCTTTGATAATATTGATTCTTTTAGACCAGAGCCCGCATTTTATAACAGTACAAAGTTCTGTACAAGCGTTAGAATGTCCAAAGAGAACAAGAGTTTGCGAGAAAATTGCAGGAAGTTTGTTATGCCTGTTTCGGATGCTTGTTTGATAGGTTTCCTGCAAGTATCCGGCAAATAACAAAATGTCTGCCATTTCACAACTTTGACAAGTTATATTTCAGCAAGTTTGCAAACAGAAATTAATTATTTTATAATAAAAATTAATTCCTTGATAATAAGGATTAATTTCCTAATAATAGAAATTAATTCCTTAACAATAAAAATAAATTAATTCCTTAACAATAAATATTAATTAATTAATAATAAATATGAATTCTTTAATATAATACAAATTATTTAACAATAAAAATTATTTAACAATAAAAATTATTTAATAATAAAAATTATTTAACAGTAAAAATTATTTAACAATAAAAATTAATTTCTTAATATTAAAAATTAATTCCATAATTAATAAAAATTAATCCCTCAATAATAAAGTTCTTTTTCTATTGCAAATAATTAATAAAAAATAAATTGAATACTTACAATACTTCAATGCATATTTAATGCATTGAAGTAATTCCATTAAAGTTTTTAACTTACATTAGCTATAAAATTTATTTTCTACTTTTGTTAATTATTATAAGCTGTATTTGTTAATAATTATTACTTGCCGCAGAAACAATATTTCATGGAATAAATATGTTCATTAAATTTTCATCGTTAGTTCATTATTTTTTATGACTCGATAGTTTATCAAAAATTTAATAAACTGTTTATATACTTTGCATTGAGTCCATCAAAACGCTGAATAGTTAAGTAAATTCTAATCTAATTTATTTTTTTGTTTACTAGATTTTCTATAGAAGATTTTTTATAGAAAAATTAGTCAAAGTTTCCTGAACTGTTCAACATATTTTGAAGCAGTCAATAAAAAATGTACAACAGTGCATAAAACTCCGAAAGAAAATATATTTGCTAAAAGATCTCTCACAAAAATATAAAACTGACAATGAAAATGTAATGAATTTGTTTTTCCCTTACTTGCTTCGTTTGTTTGTTTTTTTATTGTCTTTTGTTTGTTTTTTGTTTGTTTTTAGCTTGATTTTTGTTTGTTTATTGTTTGTTTTTAGCTTCATTTTTGTTTGTTTATTGTTTGTTTTTAGCTTCATTTTTGTTTGCTTATTGTTTGTTTTTAGCTTCATTTTTGTTTGATTTTTGTCTGTTTTCTTTTGTTCTATTTATTTCTTTTAATTAACGGTAGCAACTAATTTCCTCAATTGCTCAATTTCCAGGACACTTGCAAACTTTACCAAACTAGCACCCGAAAAATTACTTTCTGCAATTTTCTCGCTGTCTAAATAATAAACAATCACAATTCACTTTTGCCTGCTCTTGTAACAAAACGAATCAAACCTTCTTTACTGCTAACCTTAGCGTATAAAAAGTTGGCATGAATTTTCGACATTGATCTGATACATTGATTGTCTTAATGCAAATCACGCGTGGAAATATAAAATAGTTTTTGTTAAGCTGCTTTTATTATTAATCGAACGTTTCTTAAAATTAAAACATCAAAGTAAAAATGGAAATGAGTGAAATGAGTGATCGATGTTCGTTTCTTAACTTTTGTGTATACATAGCTACAAATTTTCTTTTATAGTAAAGTGTTAGTTTTATAGATAAAAACTCTTATAATGTAGATAAAATAACATTGAAATGTATTAGACTTGCAAAGCTACCAGGCTCGGTATTATGCAAAATCTCTATTATCCAACTTTCTCGTTATCTGAATCTGATGGCTATTACATTGATTTGGAAATTCGAGAGTATTGATTAACATTTAAAAAAAGGGATATCAGTGG
This sequence comes from Ganaspis sp. Gsp50, assembly GCA_011057455.1. Classification (NCBI taxonomy): domain Eukaryota; kingdom Metazoa; phylum Arthropoda; class Insecta; order Hymenoptera; family Figitidae; genus Ganaspis; species Ganaspis sp. Gsp50. The sequence goes on along the minus strand of WNHD01002461.1, from coordinate 6,398 downwards.
TTACGAATTAACAAAAAAATTATTTCAAGTAATTCGCAAAACACTTTTTTCAACGTCGTTTGTAATAACATTATATTTAACATTATTTTACAGGTTTGAATTTTACATTCAAAATTTAAATTCAAATTTCACATTCAAATTTCATATTCAATTTTTACTGAAAAGATTTTGTTTTTTCATTTTTTGTTTCAGTTTTTATATTTCTGTTTTATTTTCAGTCTAATTGATTTTTTGTCAAACTGAATATATATTTTTTCTTAGATTAACGCAAACTTAATGAAAAGTAACAGTGAGATTTTTAAGAGTTGAAAATTAGAAAAGATGCATAAACACATTTTAAAATGCTGAAATTCGTTTCAAGTTCTGTGATTCTTTTCATTTCAGTTAATTAAGAGTTTTTCAAAAGTCATACAATTTCGAAAAGTCAAAAATGGAATGAAATCTCCGTTACAAAAAACCGGAAATTACGATTTTAGTTTAAATTTTATTAAAGATTATGACTAGAAAAGAATTGTCCTTTTTCCTTTTAATTACGGTTTAATTATAATATAATTAATAATCTTTAGGAAGAGATAAAACAATAAACTATCATACATGTGTTTTTACTTTCTTCATCAACAACCACCAAGTGATAAATTCAAGTTTTTATTAAAAAATATTTCTTGAATTTCATCATTTCCGAAAAATTGTTTATAAATTATTTTATTTTATATTTTATTTAAACAGTGATTTAAACAGTGATAAATAGATCCATTAATTTAAAGTAGAGAGAATTTCCTTTAATTTCTATTCACTTTTTATTAAAATTTTAGTCAACTTCAGATCAATTTAGATTCAAAAGTGTAGAATAGAAAAAGTATTTTTTCCAACTTGAAAAAATTATTTAAAAAGTAGAAAAAGAGAAGAATATATTTCTTAGTAATTGAGCACAGCATTAAAAAAACATTTATACCTAACTCTTGACGTTTTATTGAGTACGAAAACTTTTTTGCAGGGAATTCTAAATGTTTTTCAGAATTAAAAACTCGATATATCGAAAAACGATAATTGCTCTTCACGGGAAAAGAGCATTTTCTTTATCCAAATCACAAAATTTCTCGACCTGTCGTTAATTCAGAGCTTTTACCTTCGAATATTTTATTTTACAAATAAAATTATTGAATCATTTTGTTGAGTTATTAAAATTAAAAATTACGCTTTTTATTCCTTTAATTACAACATTTCATTGTTTCTTCCCTTTTTTCGGATCGAACCACATAATAAACATGCGGGCATTTTCCGTATATTTTAGAAATAAATAAATACTTAATAAAGTAAAAAATGTGCCTTAACAAAGTAAAAAATATAAAAGTTAATAAAGTAAAAGAAAAATAAAAGTTAAGAAAGTAAGAAATGTGAGTCAACAAAGTGAAAAATATAAGAATTGACATTTTTTAAAAATTTTGGATAGAACTTTTCAAAACGAAGAATTGATCAAATTTTGTTGATTGAGATAACTCTTTTCAAAAAAGCGTCTAGAAGACGGAACGTAGCTTCTGATGTTGACATGAGATCTCAACTTAAGAAAGTTCACGTTGGAGAAGGATCACACGCTGCTGGGAAAGAATGAAAAAAAGAGAGAAAAAGAGAGCTACAATGACACATTTGTACCACTACAGGATACCTTTTCAAAGTGTACAAAGAAAGTTAAAAGTCGTAAAAGTTGTGGAAAAGTCCACAGTGGAATTTTAATCTCGCAGGAGGACGGCGCTGTTTATCTCCGTAACTCAAGTTGCTTTCCGTTTACTCACAGACTCTCGCAGTAATGAAAGAAAAGCACACTAACGTCGTCAATTCTTTGCGATAAGGTCCACTAAATTAAATTAATTTTAATTCCATTCACTTTATTCGAAAGTCTTCTAACTGTAACGTGGTTTCTATTTTCAATTTTTATTTCCTATTTTCTACTTTTTATTTCTGAAAAGGAATAAGAAAAACTAAAAGAGAGCGTAAGATGTTTCTATCTTACGTTCTTAAGATAGAAATATCTTACGTTCTTTTCGTTGATCATTATTGCCGACGGTCGGTAACAGTTGCAGTGAGTTAGTTCCAAATTTTCCCACAGCGCTGAGGTAGCAACAAGCTCGACTACGTAACTATCTAACCAAGAAGTCTTGGGTCGAATTTATTCTTCTCGTTAAATAGTCAACGGGCCAGTTTAGTATTCAACGTTTTCAATTATTAATTAATTGTGAAACTTAATTGAAGATGTCAATTTCATTTGTGAGTTTCAAAAGTTTTCCAAAGTCAGTCAAAGTTCTACTTTTTAAAGTGTTTTTAATTAACAGTGTTTAAAAGTAATGTTTAATGCTGATCCTTACCATAATGCCGTCTGAGGCAAAATTAATTTGGTACGTGGAAAAAAATCAACAATACGCAAAATAGAAAAATTTAATGTAAAGATTTCAAGTATTTAGTTTGGTGAAAAAACTTTTTAACCACAATCAAGCGTTTAAGAGAATACAAATAAAGCTAGATATACTGTAAATTTTCTGAAATTAACCGCTTGGGCAAAAATTTCTGTTTCAAATTTTAGTTAAAGAATAAGTATAGTTTACTTTTAATTGATTGGATTTTTTAATTCTGAGAGAACAATTAAAAATATGTTTTGCAATAATACATTTACATGCATTAATAACATACCTTATAAATGTAGTTTTATTCAGTTGTAATTTAAAGGTTATGTTAACTTTACCCTGAAAATTTTTAGTATGAAATTAAATTGGCGTATTATATAGAGATTCTTAATAGATTTAATGTTTTTAGGAAATGAAGGGAACTTGGAGATTAAACTAGAAAGTAAAATACGGTCGTTTAATGAAATAAATCTTGGACAAGGTCTGAGGCAAACTTTCGAAAAATAACGACCCTGAATCGCCACGTTCGGCATCCGGGAATGAACGCGGAAACGGGATTTCACAAAGCAGGGCCGAAAACTTCCCTAGACGTTGTATAAATCAACCACAAATTTCCACGAGATCCGTAAACTTTTCAGAAATGGAAATTCGAGTTTTCTAACTTTTCAAGCTTCTCAACAGCAAAAGTTTTCATTACGTACAGCTACCGTTTGTACTATAATACACTTTTTACGATTTATGCGCATATGCAATACATTCTTTTTTATACAAGGCTTCACAAAATTACTTCATATTTTAAGAAACTGAACTTTAAAAATTACAATCTTTGAAATTTTAATTTTTAAAAATAGCAAACTTAAAAAATTTAATTTTTAAAAATAGCAATCTTAAAAAATTTAACTTTTTAAAATAGCAAACTTTAAAAAATTTACCTTCAAAAATGCTAAAATTTAAAAGAAAATCAAAATATTAAAATTTTAAATGATCAAACTAAAAACAAAAGTGTGAAAATTTCCCAAAATTTGAATTTCGATGTTAATTAAGAAAAAGTATTTTCCCTGAAAATGAAACGTGATCATAAAAAACTCGGTATCGTCACACATCGCATAATCTACTTATTTTTTTGCAGCGACGGGATTAAAAAGATTTAAATATTAAGATAGAAAATGTAAAAGTTCATTCAAACCTGCTGAAAACTCAGTAATGAGATGCATACGCGGATTTTCACTTTCTTCATTATCAACTCATTCCAACTCATAAAAGAAGTTTATATTTTGACCTAAAAAACACCTCAAAAATTGTTCAGAAAATGTGTTAATGAAACTGTTTAATTTTTCAAAGCAAAGTTTTTTTTTTATAATTTTTAATAAACTTTCAAGATAAGAGATTGAAATTTTCAAAAAATTGTTACATACAAAACTTTTATAATCTTGTGGTTTATAATTAAGAAACGATAAAAATTCGAAAGTTAAAGACAAATCGCACGAAACAAAAGAATCACATCTTAATGCAAAAGCTTGAAAGAAAATTAGAACAAACTTTTCTGAAATTCGTGACTAAAAAATCAATTTTCAATTATTTAAAAAAGCAAATTCTCTCTTTTTTCCTCTTTATCTTTTTCTTTACCCCACTTTTCCGTAGCTCTTTCCTGGGCATTTCACATTCAACCAACATAGTCGGATCGATACTGTTTGCATTTTCTACTTGAACTTTAAAATTTCCCCTACATCTGCTTATAAGGACAAAAAAATGAAAATGGACAATACTTTTCTAGTCGTTTCTGTTTCATAGCGGCGGTCGCAGTGTTTCGTTTAACTCATAGATTATTTTTTCTGAAAATCTCAACAAACCTTCTACCATTATTTCACGGACGGACCCACTAATTTTCTCTGTGCGTACATTTTCACATTTTTACTTTAGAAAGACGTGCAAACAATTTAATATCCTTGCAGACATTAAGGGCTTTTTTTAAAAAATGAAGAGATTAAATTTTGTCATAATGATGGATGCGCTTAAAGAAAAATTTCATTATGTAAGTCTATTTCAATAATTAGTAAAAGAATGTGAAACTTTAAGAAAAATTTAAACAAAAATGTAAACATATTTAATAACTTGTAACTGAAATTAATAACAATTGATTAATAAAACCAAAATAAACTTTATTGGTTAATGAAGAGTTACAGTGAAGCGAATATTTTAGATTGAAAAAGTAAAACTAAAATTATTTAGCACCGGTAAATTACAATAATAAATAATAAAATTATAAACAAACTAATAAATTAACAAATAAAGTAACTAATAAATTAATAATTAAATTAACTAATAAACTGTCTAAAAAATTATTCAGAAAACTATGTATAGAATTAACTTCCGAACCTCAGTTACTTTTCTGTCCACCAAGAACGTACACAAAGCTTCTTTCCACAGTTACAAAGCGTCTCACCAGGTGGCGTCACGTAGAGATTCTAATTCTTAAAAGAATGATTACGCAAGAAAGAAAGAAAGAATGATTACGCAAAGGGAAACATTTTAAAAGTGAATAAAATAAAAAGTTATCGCATGATACTTTATGAAATGTAAAATAAAAAAAAACACTCTTCACTTTTTTCTAGCTACGTCCCTGACCCGGATCGGCTATTCTTACATCATAGACCTTTTAATCTCATTATTTCTATCCTCCTCTAATTCATGCGTTATTGAACGAGCTGGAGAAAGACAGAAAAACAAAAAAGAAAAGGTCTAGTAGTTAAATCTGATTTCTATGATACAAGGAAGAAGAAAATTTGCTGTGACCTTTTGATATTGGACGCTGAGATAGAAAATAAAAATCGGGTGAAATCGTCAACATTTAATGTGAATTAGACCGTTAATATCACAGGCGCCATTATCGAAAGTTTGAAAAAATTGCAATACAGGTATTGGCGTTTTCGTTGATGAAAATAAACGCCTTTAATTTGTTACTTGCTATCGAGTGACTGATAAACTGTCAATTCTGAACTTTGACTGGTAACTGTCAATTGGGAAGTGGAACGTTACCCTCGTAACAAAGGACCAAGCGGGCTCTGGTCCGATTTCTTGACGATGTACTTCGACGGCTAGGAGATGCTAAATTCCGGTTCCGCTGAACTTCACAGGGGGTCGCCCTGTCTCAATCAACCGACTATTGAGTCCCACCTCCCAGAGATAAAGCTTGAACGATTCTTGGGTCCGCCTTACTTCCTTCCCTAAATTCCTCCAAAGTCAATTTGTCGTCGTGATTCTTGTCCATTTGATCGAAGATCTTATCCACTCTTTTTTGAGGTGTGTTCTCGTCCTCCGCTTGTGGCGTCTGACCCTTTAACAAAATTTTTTTTTATTTTTAATGCATGTTTTCTAATTATGAAGCAGTGGCATCTCGCAGATCTTTTTTTCGTATTTTATCTCATTTTTAAAATTTAACCACCTTTTAGATCAGCGTAGATATCAGAATTGTGGCACTCATGATTTTGTGAATTATTGCGAATGGAAAATGAAAATGAATTTTTCACTTTTTTGCGAATTTCAAGGTGTTCTTGATATCTTTTTGCATTCTATTTTTGCATTCGATTCAGAATAAAATACAAGAATTTTTAGGACCATACCGTACACTGCACTTTTTAGGAACAATTAAAATTTTAAAAAATATGGATTATTCACGTTTTCGTAAATTACAAGATGTTCCTGAAATTTGTTTAGCATTTTTCTTTTTTTCTTCGATTCGGCATAAAAAAAGACGAATTTTAACGTAGGTTACAAACACTACACTTTCTTGGATCAATTAGTATTTTATTAAAATATTTATTGAAAAATAGCGATTTTTGAAATTTTTACGTTTTTTCAAATTTCAAAGTGTTCCTGAAATTTTTTTCGCATTTTTCTTGTTTTGTTCGATTCGGCATAAAAAAACGAATTTTAACGTAGGTTACAAACACTACACTTTCTTGGATCAATTAGTATTTTATTAAAATATTTATTGAAAAATAG
>WNHD01002460.1:0-14947 GCA_011057455.1 Ganaspis sp. Gsp50 | reverse complement strand
ATGTCTGACTTATTATTATTTTTAAAAAGAAACTTCAGGAAAAAATAAAAATTAACGTAGATTCCTAACTTATCGACCGAGTTCTTGGACATGACCTTTAATGATACTAGATATTGTTATTCACGCTAAATATTGTTAGTAGAGTAACAAGGCCGATTCTAGCACATGTACCATGTGAGTTTGGTAATCTGTTTTACCATTTTTCTAAGTAGTATGCAGCATCCTCGACAGATGGCGCTCCGCCAAAGTTCTAACTTACCGACTTCTTTCACAGTTCGGAATGGGCTGAACGGTCAAATAGTTGACGAAACTCGCATGGTACATACGGGAGAAATATTTGACAATATGAAGAAAAAGAGGGTACATGCGCGAGAACCGGCTTAATTTTGTTATTCTTTTTTAAAATACATTTTTAGTTTACAATATTAATTATTCCTGCTTGATCTGATTAATAATATCGTTTGTAATGCATCGCCATAGGTAATTTTTTCAAGGAAAGGGTGCAAAAGTATTATAAACACCTGGACCCCCTTGACCTCACAAGGCGCAAGCTATAAAGCTAAATTAAAGAAAAAATAATTTGAATAAATTAAAATTTGATTAATTTATTCTACAGGAGTATAGAATTTTTTTTATTAATCGAAATTATTTGATTAAAGGTCCAGGTGAGAATGTAGCAGGTGTGGTGTGCTCTAGAGAAATAGCTGATCTCGTTTTTGATCATATTGAACTGATGAGAACAGCTCATTTGGAGGACAGACCCCTTTATTGGCTGCAGTGTGCCATGGAAGAAAATTGTGTCGCTTCACAAGCGTATAAAATACAAAGAGAATCAGACACTTGGCATTTGGAAACGAGAAGACTTTTACGTTTCACAGCAAGAACTTTAAATGCTGGTACTGCTGACTTTCGACCTTCTATCCCGAAACATCTCTGGGAATGGCACATGTGTCACATGTTAGTAAGTTTTCCTCAAATTAATTTTTCCAAACTGATTTATAGAAAACGAAGCGAACTTAAAATGACACTGAAACTTAAAATTATTTTTAATTAAACTTAAAATGACACTGAAATTTAAAATGATTTTTAATTAAGCTTAAAATTACACTGAAACTTAAAATGATTTGTTTTTCTTTTCTGGTGAATATGTTAAATCTAAACTTGTTTATTCATTTCTTGTTACAAAAAAAGGAGAAAGGTTTATTCAGATGGAATATATATGTATATGCATGTATGGTGTTAATTGCGTATGTAAATAAAGTGTAAAAAATTGAATAGAAATGTTCCCTTACGGTTTTTAAAATCTTTAGCCGTTTAGGAGTTATCGTGGTTTAAAGTTTGCCGACCGTGCGGGAGCCGAGCGAGACTATGAAGTCGCGGCTGCCGCGAGTGATTCACAAACTTTAAACAGTGCTGACTACTGAACGGCTAAAAATTTTAAAATGTGAAAAAGGACTTTTCGATTCAGTTTTCTCTACTGCGTTTATTCCAAGTGACATATACGTATAAGTGAAAAAACATACCCATCTTTTATGAAAATGTATCTCATTTTATGTATATACTTCATTCAAAAGTTTAATGTTATTTTCTTCGAAACTCGCTTAACGTTTATTCAATGTTGTTAACTCGTTTTTGTGAGTTTGCAGAAAATAATTTATCTTTCAAACTTTATCTATCTTTAAATCAATCCATAAATTAGTTTATATTTGGTAGTATGAATTCATTTGTTAACTTACTTTTTTTTTTAACTTACTTTTATCTGAGATACAGACATTTTTGTCTGCACATAAAACAGGCATGGCAAAACCTGGGCAAAACGTGCTCTCAGTGCATTATCGAGCGGAGACAACGTTCCCCTTCCACGTGCTATTTTCCCTTGTCTCACTGTACTGATTGACGCGTGAAGCGGTGAAAAGAGAAGGGGAGGGGGAAATTTCGTCAATCGGCGGCGAGTACAGGGAAAATAGCACGTGGAAGAGGAATGTCGTCTCGGCTCGAGAATGCACTGAGAGCACGTTTTGCCCAGGCCTGACATAAATAAAAGATAGTTAATTTCCAAAATCGTGTTTAGTTGTACACATATTTTACTTTACCGAGAAAATAGAGAATAATGAGTACATTTAATTTTAAGATTAGAGTTTTTAAAAAATATTGTTTGAGTTTTTAGAGAATGTATTTTTTTCTAGGCATTATCATTCTATGGAGGTCTTTGCGACCTTTGATATAATTGATTCTCATGGCAGACGAGTTGCTGAGGGCCATAAAGCATCCTTTTGTCTTGAAGACAATCAATGTATGCCAGGGGTTCAACAAAAGTAAATATTGATTTTCAATTCGAATAATAGTTCCGATTTTCTCACTGCTTTTACATTATTTGTCATTAGCAGGAAGAACAACACAATTGTTTTTAATTTTTCAATGCGAAAACTTCAAACACTTCACGTTTCAATAATTCATTTGTATATACATTTCTTACTCTTTATTTTTCTCTCAGTAAAGGGAAATCAAAAAGAAAAAACCATCTTTACAATATCATTTGTTTAAAATAATTTTTAATTTTGCTTTCAAAATTTATGAAAGAATGGAAGTGGGTATAAATATATTTTATTTTAAAGAATGAATTAAGTCTCCTGAGAACTGGAAAATTGTAAATGATCACTTAGTTCCATTAACTGTTTTTTGTTAAAGAAATTAGCTTTAATTAAGTCTCATCCAATGGGACAGGACTCGAGAGGACTTTTAGTATAATAATTTATTAAAAGTTCCTTTGAATTTTGCTTGACACGATTAAGGAAAAAAGTGAATTATTAAACGTGGGTTTATTCTTCCACAAAATTGAATGCATTTTTCTTTTAGATACAAATGTGCAAATTATGGAGATCAAGGAATTTCTGTAAATTGCAGTGATATTTACAAATACAATATTGACTGTCAGTGGGTTGATATTACAGAATTGGAACCCGGACTTTATACTTTCAAGGTACACAAAATTAATATTTTTTTTATAAAAACTGAAACGATGGTTTCAGAAGCGTAAGTTAAAAGCAAATAGAATATCACAAAGTGAATCTTAAATTACTTCTTTGATTATAAATTCCATGAAATTAGCTATAAAATAATTAAGTGAAAAAAGCTTTCAAAACACAGGATCAGAAATCCATGAAAGTGTTAAAATATATTTATTTTGTTTCAAAAATTTCGGAAAATTTTACAATTATAGTAAAATGTTCCTGTAATAGAAACAGAATTGTATTTTTCTATTATTGATTGATAAATTTAATATTGACGAAGATTTTTTGCTCCGAACGTATAATATTGTTAATAATAGATTCTTTTTTATTATTTTCGTTTCGTTTTTAAGTCAGACTATTATTAAGCTTGAAATTATTTGAAATAACAAAAATAAAATGCTATCAATAAAAGTTAAAATTAACCAATGCAATGTAAAAATGGTATATAAAATTCTTTTGTAAAAAATGTTACATAAAAAGCTTTTGGAAAAAATGTTACGTAAAAAGCTTGTGGAAAAATGTTATCTAAAAAGCTTTTGTAAAAAATGTGTAAAAACCTTTTGTAAAAAATGTTATGTAAAAAGATTTTTAGAAAAAAGTCTATCCTGAAGAGGTTTTGTAAAAAAAATTTTTGTAAAATTTTTAACTCAATTTTCTTCTGATTCCATTTAACGTGACTTTTTATCTGACATTTCAACTAAGCACTTTGTGAGCGCAATTTGATGCGATTAAATTTGAGGCTCGTAGATTAATCATGCTCAGGAAGTATAGCATGTGTTCACGACTCACTGTGTTTCTTCTCTGATTTTTCCCTCAATGCCACTCGTCGAGGAAAATTTAGAACGAAAGCCTGTCGATAACTGCTTTGTATTTTCGTTTTTTGCATTTCAGGTTTCCGTCAATCCAGAATTTAAAGTGGGTGAAATGTCGTTTGACAATAATGCTGCCGTTTGCCAGCTTCTGTACACAGAAACCTACGCATCTGTTCACAGTTGCGTCATGGCTCGCCCTTAATGTCGATCTTGTTAATTAATTATTTTTTTAACACGTTAGTTAATTCAATTAGTAATATTATACATTATAAAATTAGAGCTGAGTGTATAGAATTTAATTGGCAGTAATAGTATTATAAGGACGAATTATTGTTTCTTCATTGTGAAAATTTAATTGCAATGTAAAATTTAATTGAACGTATATAATTGTATGGATTAATAAAAAAATTAATGATAAAATTGCTGTAAAGTTGTTACTTTCTTTTGTTTTTTGAATTCATTGTTGAGTGGGGATTGCTAGGTAACGGTTACTATGTAACGGTTGCTAAGCAACGGTCGCTACGCAATGGTCGCTATGCAACGGTTGCTAAGTAACAGTTTTTTATGTAACGGCACGCTAAGTATCCGTTGCTAGGCAACAGACGAAACACCAAAATTTTGAATAGTTAAAAAGATATTAAAGTTTCAAAATTGTTGACGCATTGTTGTGTATACTAAAGTAATTGAAAAGTTGCACCTAAATTTCTTGAGTCATCTTTTGTTTTATTGGATCAATAGAATCGAGGTGACTTCTAATGCTCCTATTTACTTTGCCAAGTGTTTAATGCATTAAAAATTGTTTACCTCATTAAATTTTATGACGAAGGGGAGCAACGCTTAAAGGGTGCAATCTACTGGAGTCTATTATGGAGCCAATCTCGTCCGATGTGTTCAACGCGTTAAAAAAAACTCATGCTTCGACGCTTTTTTTACTTAGAATTACCTCAACCTATCACGAAATTTTTTGATTTCTATTCATTCGAATTAAGTAGATCCGCATATTTTTACTATAACAGCATCATCATCTCCGATTCTTATCTTAATTTTTCATAATTATTTGTTTGTATATTGTTTATTTTATTATTATATTTGTATAATTATATAAATATGATAATAAAATAAACAATATAAATATAATAATAAAATAAACAATACCTATACAAATAAATATCTCATTTTATTTGTATAATCAAATTTTGTAAATAATATAAAAAAAATAAAAAGAAAAGTTGAAGAAAGTCTAGCAAAAATGTTGTAAGAATGTAGTAAAAATGTAGTAGTGAAAAATGATTCTCTTGATAACGAAATAACATTCATTGTGAATTTCCAACTGTATTCCTTTAGTGTACCACATTTTGTAATTTTTCGTAATAAGTTTACAACTTCATTTCGAGAAGATTAAAATGAATTTAGTGTGTATGAGAAGAAATGTAAAATTGTAGAAAAGAGCTCGAGGGCGAGAGCTGTTTTCACAAGATTAACAAGAATGGAAGGGAGTGAGAGAAATATTCAAAAGAGCAGGAAGAATTAAGAAGTGGAGCGAGCTGAGTTTTTAATACAAGCCAAATACACTCTACTTGGCTTTGGGTGGTTAAGTTGCACCATTCATTAGGCAACCCAACTCGTGGACTTGAGCTACTCAATAATTTCCTGTGCTGTCAGATTCTCGAGCAAGGCAAATTGAACTTTCTGGTTAGAGTTTCATTCTCAAACATAATAGGGGAAGTAACCTAGAACGTCAAATTCATTTTGAATATTAAACTTTAACGCTTCTCTACCTTGTTTGAATTTTTGCCCTTTGATGTTCTCAATATTATTATCTCCAGCGATGCGATTTTCTATTAACTGTTAATTATGCAGTCAATCTTGGACAACAACAAATTTTCAGGTTAATACGTTGTTGCAAGGTCTGCATTTTTAATCTTTAATTTAACGAAAATATTCATTTTTAATAACATCGCATTTTAATGACTCAATACAGATCAAAGCATATTTTTTTACAAAAAGAAATCTTAATTGAACAGGTTTATCCTACAAATACTCTTTTCATAAATACTTTTGTGTTGCTTGACAAATAGTTCATCAATCTGATTCTTTTATTGTGGATGATTTCCCAATCAGTTTAATTTGTGACAAACCCTTTCGCGAGACTTTAAGTTTTATGATCATCCACGAGTTTTTTCGTCTGCTAGCCAGACTTTCCTGCGCGCCATCTACAACGTATACGCGCGTTTATTTGAATTCGATCAAAGCGCCTATACGGCTACGCGTGAATGGATTTACGGGATAACAACGATTCAAGTCAAGTATAACGATTTTTGCTATCATTACAAATTTTATTTCTCAATTTTTGCTTTCGAACATGTTTTTCGGAACTTGAATAATGTACGCGAACAGAAAAGAAAGAAAACTTACAAAAATTACATACCGAAATATATTCTCTTTTCTAATTTTTAAAGCTACAAGAACGCTTCGAAAACTGTCGAGCTACGAGTCAATTTTAGGATTCTAACCTCAAAGTATAAAAACGCAATTTTATTTTAACGATTATTTCATTAAAACCAGGTCACTTAAACGATGAATAAGAAGACTCACTTTCTAAATATGTAATATTTGTAATGATGCATTTCGAGAATCATTTCTCTCACGAAGAAAAACAGGTGCATTCTTTTGTTTTCAATGCGGTGCGAGAATTTAAACGTGGAGATCGAATCTTGGCGTCTCTAATTCTTTTCTTCAAACGTACCTCATAAGATAAAAAATATTTGTAAAAAATAACTTGGCGCAATTTTGGCAATTATTTTCACACTAGAATTAATTGCAGTGTGGAGACTATAATCATAAAAAATATAATAAATAAATAAAATAAATAAATCATAAAAAATATTTGTAAAAAATAAATTGGCGTAACTTTGGCAATTATTTTCATACTGGAATTAATTGCCGTGTGGAGACTACAATCATAAAAAATATAATAAATAAATAAAAAATATAAATCATAAAATAAAATTATAACAAATATTTGTAAGAAATAACTTGGCGCAACTTTGGCAATTATTTTCACACTGGAATTAATTGCCATGTGGAGACTACAATCATAATAGTAAATAATAATTTACTTTTCAGTCAAAAAGTGGTTTTACTATTTATTATTATTATTAATATTATTATTTTTTTATCATTATTATTAACAAATATAATTATCAATTAATAATAAAAATTGTAATATCCATAATAATTAATAAAATGTTTTTAATAATAAAGTAAAAATTAACAAAACAAATGTTCGATCGAACATGTACTTAATTAATGAAAAATATTTGTTTGTCTTATATGTGCTGAATAAAACATCTTTTTCAGTACAGCGTTGAGGTAAAGACTCAATAGGGAAACGATTGACCCATAAAAACCGATATCAAAGGAGGGTCAATAAACGGATTCTTTTTTGTAAAACCAGCCCCAGCTGTCAATTATTTATTCTTAAATGGCTGCACAATTCAACGTGACTAAACGCCTAATGCGTTTAAGGAGACCGGGACAGCACAAATACGGCTTCCATAGGAGTAACCGATAATGCAGTCGAGCACCTGCCTTTACCTCGGCCAGGACACTATAGTAAACTTAGTTACCAAATTATAAGCACACTGCTGATGCTACACGAGCATCATAATCGGGTTAATATTCAAAGATTGTCATGCAAACCAGGGTTTGATCTCAACAATGAATTCTCTCGATCAATGTCAAAAACAGTGCGGAAAGTGAAACAAGAAGAAATAATCCAAATGGATTATTTTAAAAGAACACGAATTATAGAGAATTGAAAATTTTCATGACAATATAATCAACGTTTGCTATATGTATATTGAAATTTGCATCAGTATTGTATATTACACTATAGTAATTACAGTAAGTGTGTATTATATTATAAGTAAATATTATATACGTTTTACATAATGATTATAGAATCAATACGTATTTATAATTTTATTATTTTATGTGACTTTTAGCAGATAAATAAATACGAGAAGTAGAAACGATGCAATGATTTTGAAAGAGGAAGTAGCAATGGCGAATTTTAGGTCAGCCGGAGTTGTAGAGTGTGTTTAGTGATCTGTGCCAACAAGGTAGAAAAATGGTTAACAGAATACAGCCCCGTGTGTTAAAATTGAATCCTTTAACGAACAGGGAATAAATTTTGAATAGTGACACTTTGTTCTGCCAAGATGTTATTTACAAATATGCTTTATCTAATCTTTTTGATCTTGAATGTTTCGTACGGCTTCGCGGCCATTGAGAATGTCACGTGCGAAAAGAAGACCACGTTTCTGGAAACGAAGGGCGATGCAATAATCTCTGGTGAGAATTAGTCAAAGCTTTTAAGTAATCATAAGGTACAAATTCGATATTTTTGCGAATCAATTACCTTTAAAATTTTCAAAACAGATGCCGCTGCGCTTATATTTTCGGATAGAAGCCGGACACAAAAACGGAGTGAATTTTCGTATCGAACGGGACACTTTAATCCGTTTTTTGTCAGGTTCTATCGTATCTATCATGTAAAATTGAAATTCAATTTTTATTTAAGTTCAGAAATCTTTACTCACTTACCACAACCTACATATTCGAATTTACTCTAAGCTTATCTGAATCTTGCAACGTAATGTTTTGAAATTTTGATAGATTTTAATAAGGTTCAGATGACTTCTGGTAATGTGCGGGTTGATAATAACTTTCTGATACCTATTGAACAACAAATTCACATTTACAGTTTTCGTGGATGCTAATTACGGACTGCATTGCAATGATTCCTCTATTAAAGGACATCAACAAGTTTCGACAGCCCTCAATGTGATCGAAACTTTGAATAAAAATTCCTACATTCCAGGAATTAAACTTGGTAGGCGAAAAGTACTTTTGAAAAAATTGAGTATCAATGTTAATATATTTTATTAATATATTAATATATTTATTTAATATATTATATATATAATAAATCTAAATAATATAATAATAAAATAAATAATAATGTGTATATATTATATGTACATATCTACACTGAGAAAAAAATACTTGGCTGACCAAAGTGCGGTACTTTTGAAATTTGACGCTATTGATTCAAAAGTACATACTGTAAAATTTAGAGCATCTTCATTAACACAAAGATAGTACTATGGATTTTACAGTACATATACTTTTGAATCAAAAGCGCCGAATTCCAAAAGTATCACACTTTTGTCTGACGAGTATTTTTTTCTCAGTGTATTATAATAAATGATTGTAAATAGACTATAATTGTAAATAGTCAAACTTCGCAATCAGTAGTTGAACAGCAGATTCATATTGTTAATGGATCCTTAATTGTTAATGAATGAGTTAATGCTAAGGATCCATTAACAATATGAAAATCGATTAACGACTATTATTTTTTCAGGTCTAAAAGTCTATGACACTTGTCAAGACAGAATACAAGTTTATAAAGAGGTGTTAGTAATAGGAGCAAACTTAGAATGCACCCCAGGATACGATTTAGGAATTTTGATTCCGGATAGTTATAAATTAATGTTAGAACCATTGAAGGAACATGGTATTCTACCAATCAGTAGTTATAAATCAGAAAATCTAACAAATCCATTGATCGATATTTTAGTTCACTTTTTGAGTACAAAATATGAGGTTGTTGACCTGGCGCTAACGACCTCTCCATACGTTCTTGGACGATTTTTAGACGTCAGCAGGGACAAAGGACTCTGTGTCAAGAGTTACTTAGGTTTTAGTGATTTGGGGAACAATACAGACCCTGTTATTGTTGCTGTTGGCAACAAAGAAGAGATTCAATCCTGGATTGAAGAAAGTACCGAGAAAGGGAGTTTTCGAGAGACATGGATCATTTTACCAACTGATGACTCCGTTTTAGATGGTAATTAATACGAATATATTAATAGAAAATTTTGTATTTTGTGCGAAACTTAAATGGAAATTTACACAGAAAAGAGAAAGTCTTAAACAATTACACAATCAGTTAATTTTGTGGCTTAAAACAAGACTAAGTCATTTTTTGGTCTTAAAATCAGTCCAAATTGACATTCATGTAAGCGGTTCCAGCCAAAAATGGGCTGAAAAGAATACTTCTTTTTCTTAGTGTACGATTTTACGTATGCTCAAAATAAAATTAAGAAGTTCACTTAACAAATTAGTCAGTGTGGTTTGTAATAATTTTGTGATTTTAAATATTCAAAAATTTGTTAAACTGGCGTCCGAGATTTCTTGATATTAAACATTTTTTGCAGAATCTTTTTTATAAAGTGAATAAATTACCTATTCTGGCGTTTCCAGAGAACTTTCTTTTTCGATCAACTTTCAAGTCTCATATGATACATTAAAAAGTTTTCTCATAAATGTCGGCAAATTTTGAAATACTTACCAGTCTTACGAAAAAGTTTAACGGGTATTTTTTTTAATAAATAAATGCGAATATTGGTTATTATTGTATAAATAAGTTTTCCAAAAAAATATGCTTTATCAACCTTGTTTTGTTATTTTCTTCCATTTTTTGTTGCTTTCAGTAAAGATGCACAAGATTTAATTTTCATTAAATTTAATTAATTTAATTTTTTGTTCGTTTTAGCAAGGGTGGCTAAATAAAATTCACAAGTTTCCAATACACTCTTTTACATTAACTCTTATTTGCACTGAAAACAAAGTATTGTTTTCAGCCCATTTTTGGTTGGGACCGTTTACATAAGTGTCAATTTAGACTGATTTTAAGACCAGAAAATTACTTAGTCTTGTCTTAAGCCACAAAATTAACTGATTGTGTAAACGGTTTAAGACTATTTTTTGTGTACAAGTAATCAAGTTTATATTTTAATTGAAATTTTGTAAAATATCAATTAACTGAAGTCACGCATCGACATCTTTAATTAAAATCTAAAAGAGCAAAATAATCGCATTAAATTTACAACTTACAACAATTTTATAACATTGAAACAAACTTGGACCCGTTACAAATTACATCCGTTTGCTTACAATTCTCGTGAGAAACTAAATTTTGTCATCGTTCGATTCGTCAATTTTCGTAAATCAAAGCAACCCCTTCTCGTCATTAATTACCTTCAATTTATTTTCATATTGTCGCGCTGCGACATATTGTTTGATTTAAATGTAAGATAAATTATAATTCAACTTTCTTTAATATTCCTTACACTCCCATCTTGCTCGTAAGTATTTTTTTTTAAAATAATGTAATTTTAAGCAATAGTGTCTTATTTTATCAAGAAAAACATTGTTTAAAACTTCGTGTTGAATTTTTAAGAAAAATTGCCGTATTGAAAATAGAATTATTTGTTTATGGAAAAGTATTTATTGTTTTAAAACAAATATCTGGTTTGCTTTTTGACACATAGTATAGTCTAACTTTATTTTCTTTCGAGAATGCGTTTCAATTTATTAAATTTGAGTACTGAATTTGCTGAGGTACTCCTTTGTTTAAAAGGGAATTTTCGTACCCAATTTGGTTCTAAAATGAAACTTTTCTTACAGGACTTGGATTTGCTAACGATTAAATAATAATTTTGAAAATCGTATTCTGCATTCAATGTTGAATTTTACATAACTAAAAGCAATGTTCGTGTTTCAGATGTGTTACCAGAGGGATCCTTTGTCATAAATACAGAAGCATTTACTTCCAGTCAACATGGCCCCTCTTCATCTGCTCATTTCGAAGGCACTAGCAAGTCTCTAATTCACTCACCTTACCTCTTGAGTATCGGCAAGGCCATTATCGAGGTCGCCCACGTTCTCCAAAGCCTTCAAGAAGCAACTTGTCCTCCTAGTGCAACCTGCACATTACCACGTTTTGACCCAAATAGTCGAGAGGATTTTAGCAACTCCGAAATTTACGAGATTCTCCAAATCCCTCATAAATCTCAATATCTAAAATACCTCATTCAGCAAAATATCGATCACGAATTTTTTGCCATTGCAACTTACAAAATTAACCCAGAAACACGGAGAATTAATCCACAAAAGAACACACCGAAAATGCCAAAACTCTGCACAAAAAAGGATTCACTCAACTGTCAAAAATGTGCCAATTTCCAAGAGAGAAGTGCTCACGGATTGGTGAGAATTGCAACTGAAATATCCTTTCTCAAATCCGGGGTATGGATTCCCATTTATCTGACAATCATGGTCAGTGGAACATTTGCGTGCATTGTTATTTTCATTTTTATAATGTACAGATATTTCGTCGAGGAATCTCTCGATGGAAATCCATCTTTGACTATAGTTCTGATCCTCGGAACTATCTTCATGCTTCAGACCATTTTGCCATTTTGCATGAATGATGAATACATGGACTCGGAGCATCTAAATTCCAGGAGAATTTTCGTTTCTACTTTAGCATACGGACTCATATTTTCTATTATGTTGTCAAGAGCTTTCTTTTTAGCTTTCTCCATTGGGGGCATTTTCACTGTCCATATTAATGGGTATCTTCAAAGTCTACTCGTTTTTTTCATGTTCGGCGTGCAGGTTGCAATTTCGACTATGTACTTTGTACTTAGCTCTAGTGATTCGTCGGTGGTTTTGAAAAGTCTCACCTACATTGCACTTCTAGGTTTGTACCTTCATATAACTATACATTTTGTATCTAAAGTTCCGAACTATAAGTGATTTTTAATTAAAAGTAGCACCATCAGTTCCAATTAACATTTAATTTTCCAATTAAAATAGTTTCCATTTAAACCTAATTTTTCAATTAAAATAATTTCCATTTAAACCTAATTTTCCAATTAAAATTGTTTCCATTTAAACCTAATTTTTCAATTAAAATAGTTTCCATTTAAACCTAATTTTCCAATTAAAATAGTTTCCATTTAAACCTAATTTTCCAATTAAAAATATTTCCATTTAAAGCAATTTTGGAACTGGGGCTATACTTCCAATGAAAAATCATCTGGCTCCAATAAATCTTATTTGATATGTTTTCTTATAATTCTCATTAATTCTACTTTCTTCTTTTTTTCAGGATATGATATATTCCTTTTGGCATGTCTTTTAATTGTCAGCTGCTTCATTACCCAAATACAGCGAAATTACAGGGAAGGAAAATGCTTTTTTGGAACAGTAATTGGCATCCTAGTTGTATGGACTGTTTGGGTCACTTGCTTTATTTTAATGGACCCATCCGTACGGGACATCATAGTCTGCTTTGGAATTATTGCTACTGCTTATCTTATTATTATTGGCATTCTCATACCAAGGACGTATTACATGGTCAATCATCCATCGAGGGAAAAGAATTTCATGCACAGATTCGACCCTGCTGATCTTGGTCCCGATCCAAGAATGAACACCATTGCTAGACAGGTAAGGACTTAATTTAAGACGTGTTCTAGAATTTTTAACCCTAAAATTCCTTATTGTAAAAAATTAAAACAGAGTGTAAGATTCCATTAAAGAACCCTCTTCTAGACTTACCTAATTTGTTGTAACCAGATTTTACTTATTTTACAATTATTTTACTTTTACATTTAATTTATTTCTGATGACTTATTATTATAAGCTACAAATTATTATTATGGATTATTTCTTTATTTTTAATATTAATTTACTAGCGCCAAGTTATTTTTAGAATAAACGGAGAAATAACTAAACCGAAATTGTTTATAAATCAATCTAAATTATGCCAAATTAATTCAATCCTACTATAAAAAAAACATGGCATGGAATCTCGAATTGAAAACTGCCATTTTAACTCGAACCTCGAAATTAATCGAAATAACTCGAACTTGAGTTATAGCATTGAGAATAGAAAACTTGAATAGAAGGGCAACGATACTGGCCGCTTGCGGCCGGTAGAGGCGCTAGTATTTAAAAAAAACTGGAGAGCGTCGGGATAAGGAAAAATATTGATTCAATTTCCACCAATGAACTTTTTAATTCATGAGTAAATATTTAATTTAACATTTATATTAATCACGGAGAGATTTTACAAATTATTCGTCCATGAGGTCGATTAAATCGGATGCGCACTAGAAAAACACTTGAGCATTAATTTATTATAAGATAAACAATAAATTTAAGTAGAGACGACTACACTTATAACGAAGACAAAAATGAGGAGCTCACCTGTCGTCCAGCGACTGCTCCAAAATAGTAAAATATACATTTTAATTAAACCAACTTTTAAAACGATCAAATGATGTATTCAGTACGAACAGCAGACTAGAAGTGACGTGAGACTAGCGTCTTGTTGTCAATGAATGAATATTGTTTTAGCGTTGGCACTATACTATGTATTTTGGCCATAACCAGGTGAGTGAATGGGACGTGTCTTGTTGTCAACGACAATTAACAAGATTGCGCAAGCGCGTCGATCTGCAAGTCGTGATACAATGATAAATGATAAAAATTATACAATGATAAAGTTAATAGTCTTTGTATCGACCGCTGCGCGTGGATTATATCGACCGTCGATTGCTGATCTTAGTTTTGATGGCGCTAGTGCGCCTTTGCAGTTCAATATGGCCGACTATTGACAGGTGAACACAAAGAGAACAACATCTCTGGAAAATACTGGATACTTGCGTGAATTCGGGACTCACATCCAAACTCAGTATCTAGCAGTTATCTAGTCGAAGTCTCACGATGACTGATGATGTCGAAAGATGATGTCCACGAAGTTCTGAAGTTGACAGTTGAGAATTTTGAAAGATTTCCGACCTTGACAGCTCTTCTATCTCTCGCAAAGTTCGTCAACGTTGGTCAGTGCTCGTGCGTGTGAATTAAATACAAAATAATTAGTCTCAAGCTAAGAATGGCGGAATCATTTTAAAGAAAGATTTGGAGGAAAAGAGAATAAAGAAATACTAGAGGTTGAGAAAGAGGAAGAATATTCCAAGCAAGGAGAAAAAGATGAAATTGGTAAGGAAGAAATAATAGAACAGATTAAAAAGCTAAAAATGGGTAAAGCGCCAGGAGAAGATATGATAGAGAACGAAGTATGGAAGAGGATGCCTATATCAATGGGAGAAGCATTTTGGAAGATGTTAAGAAATATATGGGAAAAAGGTGAACTACCGGAAGATTGGAAAATAGGAATCATAAGTGCCATATATAAAA
>WNHD01002459.1:0-14950 GCA_011057455.1 Ganaspis sp. Gsp50 | reverse complement strand
AAACCAAGATTAGATGAGGTTCGTAACTATTTCGCCAAGTGGGTAGCATAGTCCTAGGTTTGATGATTCATTAAAGAAAGTGCAGTACTTCGTGTGGAAAGAAGTAGTTTTAATCACTGGATTAGATACTGTTTGTAACTATTCCAAAAAGTAGAAAGCACGTTCCTAGGTTTGATGATTCTTTAAAGAAAGTGCAGTACTTCGTGTGGAAAGAAGTAGTTTTAACCACTGAATTAGACAATGTTTGTAACTATTCCGAAAAGTGAAAAGCACGTTCCTAAATTTGATGATTCTTTAAAGAAAGTGCAGTACTCTCTTTTTTCTTCACTCTTCCTGACATTCGTTTCTAATGCTACGAAAGTCCCGCTTTATAGAGTTACAAATTATCTCCCTGGTAGTGCAAAAAAGTAGTAGTAGTTACAAAAAAGAAACTACATGCGGCAATTTTTATAAGTTTTAAACCCCTACTACTTGCGTCATGACAATTGTAGTAAACAGTTGAACTTCATTTAAAACATATTTTCTTGTGGATAATAAATCTATTCAATCATAAATTCATCAAGTGTAATGTCAAAATTGAATTGCATTTAGTGCATTATGTCCATTACATTGTGGCCATATCGGTACATTAAGAAAGTATGTTTTTAATTTTTTAAAATTCAAGCCATTTTCATTACAATTTTTAATTTATTTTATTATTTTATTAACCTTAACCTTCTCAGGTCGAATACTTTGTTTATCACTATAATTAATAACAAATTCTTCGAAAATCAACTTTTTTTTTTAGAAAATCAATTTTACTGTTTTGATTGTCATATTTATGATATTCCAAGGATCAATGCACGATTCAGAAAAAAGCGTCATGTTAAATCTTAACGAACCATAATAATACAATTTTTCAATCAATCCAATTATTTTTGCCTTATTAGATTGTTTTATTTTTGCCTTATCAGATTGTTTTATTTTTAGCATTGGATTATTTCATATTTTTAAAATAGTTTTACAAATTTACTATAAAGAATTGAATTTGAATTACTAAAAATCTTTATACAATTTTGAAAAATCTTTATGCTAACAAACTTTGGACTTTCTTACCTTTGATGTGGCCAGAATCATAACTTTGTGAACTATAGCATATTAATATATCTTTTCTGCCCAAGAAACGGTGATCTGATTATCTTATCCTGGCTTTCATTAAGTCTAGTACTCAGCACTAGGTAGATTCTTTAGAAGGATCTGGAACCCGTTAATTCGGGCTCACCTTTTTTCCGACTTCAGCAATCTAGCTACCTGTGCGGGAGTCCATGAATTTGGTTTCCTTGAACGGGGGCCGACCATCTGAGTTGGGGAGGGATTTTTTGAGTCGTCAGTATGAGGCAGACACTCTCGCTAGCATTGAATCTCGTTTCAAGGTTTTTCAACGAATGATTCAATTTTTATCTCACTGATTAGTGGGTACTTTAATTTGTATGTTAATTTAATTGTCTACCTGATTAATAATATAATCAATGTTATTATTTCAAAGCCCATACATTTGGTAAGAGAGTTTTACTAGGAACTTTGATGTACATATATTAAAAGGATTAAGCTGGGAGTAAGACAATTCTAAAAATGAAACAAATCCTGGTTTTAATAGTAATAATACTACTACTCTACTAAGAGGACTTTTACTTGTTACATTAGTTCAACTTACAAATTCAACTTACTTTCGTCTGATATAAATTACATTAAATGGAACAGGACTTCAGCGATATGCGAAAACATTTTAGAAAAGAGTTTGATTGTCTAAAGTGGCTTCAATTTAAAAAAATGGATTCCTATTTTCTATTTTTGTGTTTATATGAATTTACCGATATTTACATGAAATTAAAAATACAGATGAATTTATGAAAATTAGAAGACTTACCCTGATATGTGATACTTAAATTTATGTTTAGATATCTATTGCGAATGGCGCAATTAGTGGGTTTACTTGTAAACTTTGCTGAGCTTGGGAAATTTGTACGGATATTATCACTGGGTTTAGATTTAGATTCGAAATCCTATTTAGTTTGAACTCTAAATTTCTAGGAGTAGTGGTATTGAAACTTTTATTAATGCATAGAAATGTGAACATTGCTGTTAAGCGGAAGCTGGCTAGTAACTCTTTCGTGGCAATACTTGCCCTAATTTTTACTTTTTCTGTTTTACAATGCAGTACATTGTAAAAGGAATTGTAGTCAAAGAACGATGGTAATTTAAATCGTTGACCTTTTCTATCATATCCAGAGGTTACCATTGATATATGGTTGTTGATTGCTTGAACATTCATAGAAAACATTATGCTTCTAATTTCATCTAAGTCGGTGTTGCATACACTGACAGTGTCAATTTTAGTTGCTACTCAAAGTAGTGCTAGATCTTAAGTGGCTTTTTCCTCGAGAATTGACATAAAAATTAAATTACAATTACCTGATTCCAGATAGTGATAGCAATGAGATTTCAACGTTATAAGTTTACAATTTTTAAGAGAAAAAAAGGATTACGTCTCTGAATGTATATTACTTTATTGCTAAAATAAAAACTGAAAGGTTTTGTTGTTGTGATGCTTTTTGTGCAAATGTACCTCTTACTAGCATTGTGCTTCTTACCAGCATTGTGCTTCTTACCAGCATTGTGCTTGTTAATTAAAAAATCTATCGGTGGTCATTCAGTAATGGTTATAAAAATATTGTAAAAGTTTTATTAACTTTTCAGCTTTGATTATTAACTCAATGCACTGTTTGTAGAGGCAGCCGAATAAGAATATCTTCATCTAACTCGGATTATAACCTTCTTAAATGAACTATCATTTTTTTGATTACATATAATTAATTTTAATTTGATTTTTGACTTTCATAATTTTTATTCATTGATTTATTTCCTTAGCGCCAAGTTATTCTTAAAGATAAAACTTTTCTTTCAACAAACAACTTTCTGGACAATTAACTTATATAATTAACATAATTGATCATCACTATGCAATTATCGTGAATTTCATTTTAAACTTTTATAATTATTATTCACCAATTTACTTTGTTTGCGCCAAGTTATTTTTAAAGTTAAATTTTAATAACTTTTTACACAAATAACTCATATTCATTCCTTTATGTGAAAGCAAATGCACGCTTTTTAATGCATATTACTATATTAATAAAATAAAAACAGAAATGATTTGTCATTTGGATGCCTTTTGAGCAAATGTGCTTCTCACCAGCATCATGCATATTAATTAAAAAATCAATCGGTGGCCATTCAGTAATGGTAATATGAATATTGTAAACTGTTTATTAACTTTTCAGTCATAATTAATAACTCGTGTATTTTGTCTGCACCAAGTTATTTTTAAAGTTAAAACTTAAATCTCAAAAAAAATAATTGGTGTGATTTTCCACCGCTCTTTCGCACGGTACAGGAAACTGAAGCGCTTGTCTTCGGTTGTCTGTTCTCAAATACCCTGAACAGGTATTTAATATTTGAATCATACTTTTTATTCATTAATTTATTTTGATTGCGCCAAGTTATTTATTATAAATATTTTTAAGTGTAGATTATAAAAGTCAAAAAGTTAACTTAATACTAATAATAACTCACTCATAACAAATTATAAAAATTTAATAAGCAGATAGAAATTTTTAATGATACTTTCTATTTATTAATGTATTTCATTCGCGCCAAGTTATTTTTAATAATATTTTTTAACTATAGATTTATCACGAAATTCTGAAAGTTAACTTAATTAAAACTAATAACGATTACTCACTTATAATAAATTATAAATATTTAATAAACAAAGTTGAATTTTTAATAATACTTTCTAATAAATTTATTTCATTCGCGCCAAGTTATTTTTAATAATATTTTTTAACTATGGATTTATAACGAAACTCTGATAATTAACTTAATTAAAACTAATAATAAACATTACTGATTTATAATAATAATATTTATGGTGAATGTCACATAAACCCTGTTTGTGAAATTCCTTTTGAATGATATGTCTCGCCGCACGCTGATATTTTGAAATCCACATCGCCATCTCAATATTCATAATTAGTATTCATAAATAATTATGAATATTTATACTTTCATAACTAGTATTCATAATTAATTATGAATATTTATACTTTCATAATTAGTATTCATAATTAATTATGAATATTTATACTTTCATAATTAGTATTCATAATTAATTATGAATATTTAGTAAATGGATTTGATTTTTCAATAACAATTCTGATTGATTAATATATTTCATTCGCGCCAAGTTATTTTTAATAATATTTTTTAACTACAGATTCGTAACGAAACTCTGATAATTAACTTAATTAAAACTAATAATAAACATTACTCATTTATAATAAAACATGAATATAATAAAAAGATTTAATTTTTTAATAATACATGTGATCCATTAATTTATTTTATTTGCGCCAAGTTATTTTTTATAAATATTTTTAACTATGGATTTATAACGAAAAATTGAAACTTAACTTATAACTATAACTATCACTATAACTATAACTATCACTATAACTATACTATTATAAACTATTAAGTTATAACTAATGAATTTCCTAAACGTTTGCGACCTCACGTATGTCTAAAAGAACATGACTACTTTTATCAAAATAAAATTTACAAATCTTATCCTTGAAAACATTTCGAGGGTAATAATGACATTCTATAAAGACATGTTTAATTCTAGAGTGGAAAATATAGTGCCAATGACATTACTCAGATTCAAACAAAACGCCTTCTTCAATGTCTCGTATCCAAACACGCAAAGACGCACCTGTTAACTTAAAAGCCGCATGTCTCAAGTACCTAATGTCATCAAAACTGGATCATATAATAATAACTCGACCCATATGTTGGGTTCTATTTTCAAAAATGCCTACTAGCCTTGAAAACCCAAAGATGATTTTCATTGCTTTTGCAGTTTAATTAAATTTTACAACAAAACCACAGTGAAAGCACGAATGTCTCGCTAGGAATTTTCAGAAAGTTCTGAAATTTTCAGAAAGTTGCAAAATTTTCAGAACATTCTGAAAATTCCTATCGAGACATTCGTTTCTGCGCGTGTAACAATTTTACTGAAGACCAGGAAGAAAGTAAAACAATGAATATTTTTAAAAAATGTGTTTTTCTAGGTATCGTGGGGCCAAGAGGATGAAATAATCTTGAAACACAATTGTGTTTGTGTTTCAATGATCATGTGTAATTATGAATGTATATTTTTTGTTGCTCTAGAGTAATCGTTTAAAAGCTTATATTAGATCCTGGATTGGAGCAAGGTCTCAGAATTGAGCGGCACCCTTCAACATCATCTTTACCAAATGAATAACCCCTCTAATATTAGAATCGAAAATCCACGATGTCGGATACACTCACCCACTTGGACAAATGCTGAAGAGCGTGGGCTGGAACAGTTGCGTTGTCTTGGCATATAAAAACCGTTGGCAATCGCCATCGGCACTTCAGTGCTCTTCGACAATCCTCCAAGAATCTCACAACCATGGCTCTTGAACGTCAAGTCCGTGCCAAGGTACATTATCCAGGATTATTTAATTTTTTCCCCTCCGAGAATTTAATCAAGGGATACAAATGTCCTGCAAGTGGATCCTCTTCGCGAGTGAAATTCTTATTCAATTGTTCGCTGATTTTAAATTTTCTCTTTATAATTCCGCGTTTAGTATAACAAAAATTTTTAAATTTCAAATTTAGTTTCCAAAGTAGTTTCCAAATTAGTTTCCAAATTTGTTTCTAAATTAGTTTCTGAATTAAAGTTTCGAGATGAAAGTTTCAAATTAAAAGATTGAGGATATAAGTTAAAATATTAAACTTTAAACACCAAAGTGCGCGTTTCTTGTAAAAATATTTGTACTTCGGGTGGTAGTGCTGAAAAAGTGATACAAAGATTAAATTTAGTGCGACTACCTATAATCTCGCTAAAATATAAAGTTGATAAAATTCGTCTAAAATAGAACACATCGGTAACATTTTCAAAAAAGAGGATGGAGGCGTATTAAAAGTTCTGACTATAGATCACCGAGCTGACATTTAACAAATGTTTAAAATGATATTCAACAAATGTTTAAAATGATATTCAACAAATGTTTAAAATGACATTCAACAATTGTTTAAAATGACATTCAACAATTGTTTAAAATGACATTCAACAAATAAATTATATGTAAATTATATATAATTATTAAAAAGAAATTGATTAATTTCCAGATTGCTGGAAAACGCAACGCAGAACAGGAAAAAGAAGCCCAAGAATGGATCGAGTCGATCATGGGAAAAAAATTCCCAGCGGGAGAAGCCTTCGAAGATGTGATCCGTGATGGTCAGGTCCTTTGCCATCTGATGAACAAAATCGCTCCTGGATCGGTGCCCAAAATCAACACCACCGGAGGTCAATTCAAGATGATGGAGAACATCAATTTGTAAGCATCTCAATTTTATTTTACTTAACAGTTACACCATGAATCTACATGATCGACATCTAAATTTTATTCACTCAAGAGTGTTTTTATTATTTTATTTATTTCACTCAAGAGTTACATCGTCATTCTAAATGAGTAGATTGTTTAAACAAATTATACAAAATAATGCAGAGATAAAAAATAGACAAATAATTAACGCTACGGGGACAATGAATACGGAAATAATTGAAGAAAGGAATTTTGAATTTCAAGTTCTGAATAACCACGGATAGGAAATTGGATCTGGTTTTTAAAAAAACGTTTTCAAATCTATTGTTTATTTATTTTTTAACAAATAGTAAATCAACTAAGTCGTTTTAATGAAAATTAATTATTTAATTTATAATAATTATTTTAACACATTTTTTTATCTCAAGGTTCCAGAAAGCTCTGAAAGATTACGGAGTGGATGATATTGATGTTTTCCAGACTGTGGAATTGTGGGAGAAAAAGGACATAGCACAGGTCACAACAACGTTGTTTGCTCTGGGTCGTCAGGTAAGAAAAAAATTAATATAATAAAATAATGTATATAATTAATAAAATAATAAAATATAATGTATATAATTAATAAAATAAAAGAATATATGTAATTAATAAAATAATGAAAATAATATAATATACATAATTAATAAAATAATGAAAATAATATAATATACATAATTAATAAAATAATAATAATAAATAATTGATAGAATATTTGATAAATTAAAATTTTGATCTAAAACTCGACCAATCTTGCATATGAAATAATTTAACAATTGTGAATTTTTTTTTATTTCCAGACCTACAGACATCCAGAATGGAAAGGACCTTATTTGGGACCAAAACCCTCTGAGGAATGCAAACGGGATTTCACAGAGGAACAATTGAAAGCTGGACAGACAATTGTTGGTCTTCAGGCTGGTTCCAACAAAGGGGCTACTCAATCTGGACAGAGCATTGGCGCTACTCGCAAGATCCTTCTTGGAAAGTAAATTTTCTTTCCGATGCGCGTATTTAATTTATATTTTTTATGTATATAATATACTTTAATGTAATGTTTAATTATTTATTTTATCTTTTATTACTGAAGAATACAAATATTCTCTAGAATGTCGAATCAATTTTATTTATCGCCTGAAAATAATTAGGAAATTACAGAGATTCTGTAGGAACTGAAAAACCTATTGTAAAAATTATTTCATTCCATTGAAAGACGATGAATTAGAAATAGAAACGCTAGAATTGTCATACATTTTCACGGAATAAACGGTTTTCTTGTGTTATAAAAAATGATTTTTCTGTTTTCCTTTTAATTTCTTTCTAATTTTTTATAGGAATATTTTTAGTGTTTGAAAAAAGACGATTGAGAGCAAATTATAAATAGCATTGGTTTAAATTCCAAGAAAACATAATTCGATTATATTCGATAATAATTCGATTTTACTTCCTCAGGGAAGCCTTGTTTAATTTTTTAATTACCTATGTGATTGTTAAAAAGATTTCAATCATTTGGTGATCGTGGAATTACATTTTAAAAAAATAATAAATAAATAATAGGTTCTTTGAAACTGAAAATTTTTTTCTTTTGACTGAATAAATTCTGAAGAGGGTTACAGCTCCGAAACGTTGAAAAATTGTTTCTGATTGTTTG
Organism: Ganaspis sp. Gsp50; assembly: GCA_011057455.1. Taxonomy (NCBI): domain Eukaryota; kingdom Metazoa; phylum Arthropoda; class Insecta; order Hymenoptera; family Figitidae; genus Ganaspis; species Ganaspis sp. Gsp50. Next base: position 6,805 of record WNHD01002459.1, on the reverse strand, counting down.
AAATTTGTCCTTTGTGGTCGAAAATCATATTCGACTAATATTCATATAAATAATCATATTCGAAAATAAGTAAATAATAATAAATAAATACTGATGAGCAGAAAAATAAGTTAATAGATAAAATAATAAAAAAAAGAAAAAAGTTTCAAAAAAAACCGTGTTAGTTCTAGACCTTGTTATTTCGCCAATTCCACAAATTTTGGTTTTTAAAGATACATTTGTTAAAAATAGTTTTTGACATCAATGCTATCCGACTGTGTTTTTGAATTTCTCTCGAAATTTATTTTGGTAGAAGAATTCTTAAAAATGTGCAAATAAATGTGTTTCCTGTAAATGCTTTTACTGGTTTATTTTCCCTTATTGTTTTATTGCTTTCACTGTGAGAAATCATTTTTTTCATTAGTGAGTGATTAATTAAAATTAAAAATAAATTTAAAAAAAATAGAAATAGAAAGGAATAGAAAAAAATAGAAAAGAAATAAAGCTGTGGAAATTTTGGATCGGTGAAAATAAGAAGTGAAGCTTAAAATAGAGCTTTTGAAACATTCCATGCGTCCATGACTAACTAAAGTGCTTCGCTGTATTTCATGAACAGGGAAACTATTTTTGAGTCTTTCCTTCATTTCGCGCTAATCAATGTCGACGAAACGGAACAGACAGTATTTTAAACGAATTTTATTTTTGTAACAAAAGAGACACTAAAGTTACGTGAAATAACTATTTTGTGAATTATAAACAGTTCCACAAATTAAAGTTAATTGTTTTCAATGACAGATTAAAAATAATATTTGAAAACAATAATTGAAAATGATAATTTTCTTCAAATTTTTGTTTTATATTTCTTGTGTATTTACCGCAAATGAAAAAGTAATGATAAAAATTTTATCTTGAGTGGGTGTATTTACGTAATTTTTACGTAAATCTAAGAAAATCTATTCTAACTTTAAGAATTTCGGAAAGAAAAATGGTAGAGACCATAATAGCCCCAGTACCAAGTCGGTGAGGGAGAAATTTTCGCCCTTGAGGTAAAGTAGTTTTCAAGTTCCAGAAAAATCCCTAGATGACTCCACATACACTATTCTCAAACCTTTAAATGAATGGTTTAATTTCTAAACAATTACCGACTGATGGTTTGAATCCCCACTTTATTACCCGAGGCCCGTACCATCAGTCGGTAAAGAAGATTATCAAAACAAGTAACCTCTGTTGATAACTGTGGAAATAACAAATTAGTTGTCTTCTAATCTCACAGCTGGCACTGCAGAATCCAATTTATGAAATAGGTAATAGTAATAAAGAAAAGAGTAGAATAGATAAAATAAAAATAATTTTAATTAATAGAAATAAAAGTTAACTGTCTTTCATTAAAATAATTTTTTGCTTCCTTATAGAGGAAGCATTGTTTTATTTTATCATTGACGTAACACCTTGTAGATAAAATATTTGATTCGTTTACTAAAATCGTCGTGCCAAAATTCCAGAAAAATAAATCAACTCTGAATTGCTATCTTGGCGAAAGCGTAAAGCTATTCTAAGTTGAAAGTTTATGGAAATTTGCATTTTATTGGAGTGTTATGTGTGACAACAAAGAAGTGAAAACGACGTGGAATTTGAATTTTCACAGGTCGTCTACTGCTTTTCTACTGGAAATTTAATGTGGGCGTTAAAGACGCCTAAAAATACACGTGAAGAGGAACCCTTTGAATTACATGAATTTCATAATCTATTTTTAATGCAGACCTCTTCGAGCGCAGTTTCTTCTCCCTTTCTTTTTTCATCTGTGCATCTCGCTCTATTATCTTTTTCAAATCTCTTGCGTTTGGAAAAATACGAGTTGCGCAAATATTAAGGGTGTCGCTCCCAAAAGTAGTTTTTTAAAAAAAAATCTAAAAGACGTTTTTCAAGATCATTTACAAGAGCGTTGATTTCAATGGGGTTTTTACAATATTCTGGAAAACTTGGAAAAGCTGTAATTCTCATGGAATTTCATTATTCCTCATGGAATTTTCATTTATACTGTTGAAACTTTTTTTTTCTTTCGTTTATGTTTATTAAGTTTTACGAAAATTTATCAAACAAAACTGTCAAAGTATGGATTATAATTTATTAAAATTATTTTTTTTTAACAAAAACATCAATAAATCAACATTAGGTAGATCATTCTGATGTTATTTTATAAATAGCACTAATTTTTGAAATTAAATATTCACTATTTTAAAAGTAAAACGGCGGGAAAATTTTTATTATTGATCACGTGACTACTAAAATCATTTTTCATCACATGCCCTTAATTTAAAAGTTTTACAACACTAAAAATTGAAATAGAAACAATGTGTCTATAATTTTGGGACAGGATAAATATAAAAATATGGATAAATAATTAGAATCGAGGACTATATGTTTTCTTGCAAATAAAAAATAAATAAATAGAAAATAAAAAAAAATAAAAAGAATAAAATAAAAAAAATAAAAAGAATAAAATAAAAAACAACAAAAAGAATAAAATAAAAAAAATAAAAAGAATAAAATAAAAAAAAAAATAAAAAGAATAAAATAAAAATTAATAATAAAAATAAAATATTAAAATGTTATTAACAAATATTAAAACTATCAGAATATTATTAAAAGATATTCAAAATGTCTAAATATTAATTAGGTAATATTAAAAATATAAAAATACTTATACACAGGAATTTTTTAGAAAAATATTTTGTAATGCTGGATATATTATTACAAAATTCTAGTTTTAATTTGCCGTCATCATTCCAAGTTTAAGGTTAATTCATATCTGTTTTTAAATTCGGGTATAGGAATTTTTTTATATATTTTCTCTTCATGTAAAAAATTTAATGTATTTTCATTTACTTAATCGATACGTTTTAGACGAGACTCATTTTCCGTCTCAGTGTTTTAAGACCAGGCGAGGTAAAAAAAAAAGAAAAAAAGATAAAATAAGAAAGCAATAAATCATTGTGACTGTCTTGGCAAATTTACAAGGTACAGCAATTTACATCATTATAGTGTACACATGAGTCATTTTGAGGAACTAGGAAATTCTTTTGAAAATAATTCACTACGTCTGCGAGATTCCTTATATTTTTATTCAAAAATAAATATTAATTTGCACATTTTTATAAAATTTTTATTAGTTGTGTTCAATGATAATTTTAATTTGATTAAAGCTTTCTTTTTAATTTTCTACAATCAAGAATAGTTCTTTTGAACCGTCTAATTGTATACTGTTAAGAAATAGTCAAACATAACCTACAATTTTTTACTTCTAAGGTACCTTTCTTTAGAGTGCGACACATATTAAATTAGTAAGTTTAAGCAAAAGAAAATAAGTTCTCCTTTTATAATTGCTTTACCCTTTTAATTTAATTATTACCTTTATTTAACTACTATATTTAATTAGTAATTATTTCTTTTATTTATAACAATTATTCATTATTTCTTTTATTTATGACAATTATTAATTATTTCCTTTATTTATAACAATTTTTAATTATTTCCTTTATTTATCAATTTTTTTAATTATTTCCTTTATTTATAACAATTATTAATTATTTTCTTTATTTATAACAATTATTAATTATTTCCTTTATTTATAACAATGATTAATTATTACCTTTATTTAACAATTATTAATAACAATGTTTTTTCATAATCGGTACATCTTACCTGTACATATTTTAAATGATGGTACATTTATTTTGGTGGTTAGTCGAGAATTCTTAAATGCGTGGGAGCAGCAGATACGCTAAATTTTGGAATATACATATATTGACCTCAAGGACAATGAATCTAAAATTATTCTATAATAATATAGTACACAGCTTGAAGCAACGATAGTTCAAAGCAGCCACTGTACTTTTGGCACATCTTTAAACATTTTTCATAAATTCAAAAAAAACTGCTAAATTATGATACTCGATAACCTAAAAACTCAGTTTTCTTTCACTTGAAATTAAAAAAGGCACTCTGTTTAGACTTTTTAGAGTGAAAAATTAAGTGATGTGGAAAATCTCACAGAAAGTCAGTTTTCCCCCTTGAAAAGTTAACTGTTCGTAAACTTACTTAAAAAAGGTACTTATTTGAAAAAAATTACTTATTTAAGAAAAAGATTTAAAAAATTTAAAAAAAAGTAAAGAAAATAAAAGAAATTGAAAGAAAATATAAAAACTCCCTCTATGAGGAAGCAAAATAATAAAAAATAAGAAAAAAAGTAAAGAGAATTAAAAATTAATGTCTGGGAACTGCATTCACAGCTGTTATAAACCTGAGCATGCGCACAAGTATCGCGATCAGCTGACACATAACCTCTATACTTCTGAGATTCATTCTAATTTGTTTATAATTCAGTTTCGTTTAGTTTTGAATCTGTAAAACAGGGTAGTCTCTATTTCGAGTAAAGATAAAGTAATAAAGTATAGAAGTAATAAAACTATAGAAATAAATTTAACAAAGGTAATCTTTAATAAAGTTGTCTCGTATTGCCGACATGGATGCGAGACTACCGCAAAAAATATGACGAAAAATTTAGGTTTCAATTACAAAATTAGGTTGCGGTACAGAAAATTGTATTTTTAGGTTATATATTCTAAGTAGAAAACATCGGTTAAAATTTTATATGTTGCACTTGTTATAGTATACATGTCAAATTCTCATCTTAGTGTAATTGTTGCTTACAGATTATTGAAAATGACACACGTGAGGTGTCGAAACGTTTAATTAATTAGCAAATTATTGTTGACAGTGTGTTAGCACTAAATAAAAATTGACTTATAAAAAAGAGAAAATTTTTGACTTTTTAGTCGTAAAACATCAACACAAAAGGATAATAATATAAGTCGAAACGAAAACAAACATCTTTTCAACATTAAACTTTTAATAAAGTTAACGAGAATATACAACATGTACTATAAAATAAAAAAAGGTTAAAGAATGATTATTTCTTTTAACCATCTTCTGTTGGAAGATGAAGAAGAAATGCAGAAGAAATACGAAGAAATTAACACTATTCTGTCGTGCAAAACTCGTAACTTGATTTTTTACTTAGGTTATGTTACACGTTTGGTTTCTTCTATTATAATCACGGATTATAATAAAATAAAGATTGAAATTGTGAGAGATTTGATCCACGGAAGATGGAAATATTTGTTTACTTTTACTTTAATGTGTTTTTTTGCATAATTTCGATCTCTATTTTAATATAATCCGTGATTATAATAGAAGAAACCAAACGTGTAACATAACCTAAGTAAAAAAAAATCAAGTTACAGCGTTAATTAGTTAAAATTAGTTAAAGTTACGGCAGTATTACAAACCAAAGCAGTTTCTTTAAATATGCGAATAAAAACAGAATTTTCATAAAAATTTGTTCTACCAAATGCGACTTTAAATAAGTCTTTTATATATTACTAGTTTTTGTGACCAACATAACCTCAACAATTGTACGTGCAGCTACAAATTTCTAACCTAGATCCATATGCAAAGTAAACAATTTCATGTGCGCAAAATAATTTTATGCATAAAAAGTAGTTTTGTGTATATAAAATATAATCTTGTGCCTAAAATACAATTTCGTTTACAAAATACAAATTTGTGTACAAATTACAAATTTGTGTACAAAATACAAATTTGTGTACAAAATACAAATTTGTATAGAAAATACAATTTTGTGGATAAAGTATATTTTTTACGGAAAATGTAATCTTGTGCATAAAATAAAGAATTCAATGCTTAAAATACTTGATCTGCGAAAGAAAAATTTTACGACACTGTAAATAAAAAGGCACTTTTTGCAGTGTTATCAATAAATATAATGAAAGATAATTTTTATTTGGTTGGGTTGCCATGAGTCAGCACACATGTGTGTCTCGAGGGCGTCTGCTAGCACATGCTAAATTTGGTTACCTTTAGGATTGGGATTGTATTACGCGCGTGGGATATTCTAATATTTCGGATGCTACGGCAACTGGGACATTTTCCGTCTCTCTTACTCGCCCACATGCTTTTAACACCGAGATATACGTATAAAAATGGAACTCATTCCTTACCAACATTTTCACGTTTCTTTTCAATTTTAACGACCCGCACATATTTCCCCCAAATTTAAATCCACATAATATTTATTTCGTCAGGCGCAATTTTGTCGCATAACCGCTTATCAACATTTTTACGTTCTCATCAATTCTCTCAATTATGAGAGTGTATTAAAAATGTGCGACTTTTTAAAAATATATTTAACACAATTTCCGTTCTTCTACATTTTCATTTAATATTTTGTATTTTATTTTATTTTGTATTTCTTTTACTCTTTGTATTTTTTATTCTGTATTTTTTGTATTTTCTACTTTTTGTATTTTCTACTTTTTGTGTTTTCTACTTTTTGTATTTTCTACTGTTTGTATTTTCTACTTTTTGTATTTTCTACTTTTTGTATTTTATTTTATGCAGAATTTTCGATTTTTGTTTGACAAGGTTATTTTGTATTTCACATAATTCACAAAAAGAGTTTTTTTTTATTTTTGGCGCGCTCTGAAGAAAGGGACCTTAGGAGGAAAAAGTTGTAGGTTATGCTCAATGATAGTTTAAAAGTAATTAGAGCATCCTTTTTAATTTTTTACAGTCAAAAACAATTTTTCTAAACATGGTTGTTTCCGTGCTGTCAAGAAGCACTGTTTTTGGTTACAATTAATTAGGGGCCATCCACATATCACGTCACACTTTAGGGGGGGAGGGGGGGGTCTACAGATTTGTGACACCCTGTGTTAATTTTCAATTTTTTCCATGTAAAAAGTGT
>WNHD01002458.1:0-14953 GCA_011057455.1 Ganaspis sp. Gsp50 | reverse complement strand
TCGTATTTATGCTTTTTGGATAAAATTGAGTTGATTTAGACTATTTTTGGAAAATCGATAATCGGACCGAAAACAATGCTTCCCTATGAGGAAGCAAAAGATAATATACTAAATAAAAAATATAAATCTAATGTTTCAATAAATCTTATATTGAAATCCAAGAACTTCTTTTATCTTTTATAAAAAAAGAATTAAACTCTATCTTACATACACACGGTTGACTATTTTCAGAGCTATTAATAAAAAAAATGTATTTCAGAATAATAAAAGCTGTTGCTTTGAGTGGAGGACCAATTTATGCCATAAAATCGGACTAATGCAAACACGAATAGCTGAAAAACGAAACTGTAAAGTGATCGTTTATGAGTCAGCCTATATGCGCGTATTTTTTTTTTCATCGCACATATTGACGTCATTTCAAATATATCCGCATCCGCAAAATAGTTGCAGATAAAATATATCAAATTCTTGACTTTATAGTAGTACCGTATGTTCGGGTCAAAATCGATGGAACAGCTATTGCTTCACAAATCATCTAATCAAAAGACATTCTCGATATCTCTCTGGGTATTTGTATGTTCAACGAAAGCAGTAATAGTCGCCAATAAAGGGAATGGACTTTGGTCAGATTTAGTATTTCACTGTGCAGTATCGATTCGCTCTATTCATGAGATTGAAAATATTATTTGTAACTGCACGAGCTTTTTTTTACCAACACCAAGTAGAATTTCCTAGACATCTTTATTACAAATCTTTATTTAAAAGAAGGCAATGCCACAAACAAAAGAGAGCATTTTCCAATATTGTTCAGTCAAAATTGATTTTCCTCCTACTCTTTTGAAATAATGCATTCTTTTTCATTTTTTCTATCTTTATTTCTTCTCCTTTTTTCTCCTTCTTTTCCTTTACTTTTTTTCTCTTTATTTTTATTTTCTTTTTCTCTCTTTCTCTTTCTTTTCTTTTTTTCTCTTTCTTTTTCTCTTTCTGTTTTATCTTTTTCCTTTCTATTCTCTCTAAATTTGAATAAGTGAATTCTACTTATTTTTAAGTCAAAAGCCTTCCACCACTTACAAATAAGTGAAATTTGAAACGAAAATAAGTGAAATTTCAACAAAACTATGTGAAAGTTTCACTTATTGGAACGAGTGGAATACTTTTGACTTAAAAATAAGTGGATTTCACTTTTTCAGATTTAGAGAATTCCATTTATAGTTTTCTTTCTACTTTTTATTTTGCCTTTCTATTCCAATTTCCATTTCAAAATACAAATATTTTGTATAAATTATCGAAAACTTTATATTATCTACTAACAAAAGCTTTTTGACCCTTTTAAAGTATTTCAAGACTTTCATTCCGAGATTTAAGAAAGCGAGTGAAATTGTACTGCAAATGACATGGCTTTGAAATAAATCTTCTAGTTCTTCTAGAAGTTGAAAATTCCCTTTGGGGAGAATAAATATTTTTTTAATTAAGCTTTCACGGGAATATATTTTTCCGCGCAAGAAGAAAAAAGTGTAGAAGGAGGTTAAAATTGGATTTATTTTTCTTAATAGTGGTTTTAACTTACCTGAGGGCAATTCCATGTGAGCAACGGTTTATTCCAGAGATGAGCAAGTTTCATAGCGACATCGCAGGTGTTTGGATTGAGGTCTGCGATCAAAGCTTTCGTCGAGTTCTGCTCCAAGGCTTGTACCAATGCACCAAGACCCCAGGAACGTGTTTCACAGGTTTCTGCAACAAAGGATTAAACTTTAAATCTCCATTTCAACAGGTGCGTATTTTCAACTCAACATACAAATCTTATCTGTACATTTAAAACATCTCTAATTGATAAAAGCACTTGTAAATGTAATTCTTTTCTCAACAAAAACTATCTTCTATTTGCAACAAAATTTTAAACTCAGTTTTTTATGTGTCAACGAATCTATTTTCAATCCACTTTTCTAACAAATTTATTTTTAATTCACTTTTTTATGCGTGCAATTAATCTATTTTCAACCCATTTTTCTGTGTGCAATTAATCTATTTTCAACCCATTTTTCTGTGTGCAACAGAAGTATTTTCAAAAAACGGAATGGATTTCATTTCAAACAGGTGCACAAATGCAGTTTCCATCTTCAACAGGTGTAGCCTTTTATTTTTAGTTGAGCGTTTCTAATTACAAAAATAGTAGAGTTTCAGGGTGAATTAAATTGCTGACCGCGTAGAGGATCATTTTATCCAAGACTGAGTTGAGTCCCAAGGTAATTTGATTCCTAACAGAGTTAAGTCCCAGGACTCGGGGAATATTGGACTGAATCGAATCGCTCTGGCTTTTTACCTCCATAAAATGCAATTTAAAGGTGGCCGAAAAATCCAATGATAGAAAAAAATCTGATTCGCGAAAATGCGGCTTTTTATTTTTCGATTAAGAGCTTCTGTGAATATTCCAGACAAAAGCTGTAGGTATCTGATTTCAAATGTGAATCCCGAGTGCATAAATTGTCAGCTATTTTCCTCTAGCTTCTATTTTGAACTGACATTTCACGTCGAGAATTTGATACCACAAGATGTTGATTTTCAGAACTGTGATTATGAATTCTTGGTCTCTTAACCCAAAAGATCTCTTAAGAAAGATCTTTTAACCTAAAAGAGCTACTCTTAAGAAAGATCTCTTAACCTAAAAGATTTTTAACCCAAAAGATCTTTAAACCAAAAGATCTGTAACCAAAAAGATCTTTAACCCAAAATATCTTTAATTCAAAAGATCTTTAACCCAAAATATCTTTAATTCAAAAGATCTGTAACCAAAAAGATCTTTAACACAAAAGATCTTTAACGCAAAAGATCTTTAACACAAAAGATCTTTAACACAAAAAATCTGTAACCATAAAGATCTTTAAACTAAAAGATATCTTAACTCAAAAGATCTTTTAACGCAAATTTTAAAAATAGAGATTATCTATTTAAACAGAAAATTCTTTGCTCTTACTAGAACATTATGCACTAAGGAAGATTTAAAAGTAGATAGTAGAAAAAGCAAACACAGTCAGACAAACGCAATAAAAAATATTTGATAACCAGGCAGTAGAAAAGGCAAGTATAGTCAGACCAATGCAGTAAGACAAAATTGAAAAATAGAAGAAGCAATTATAGTCAGACCAATGCATTAAGAAAGAATTAAAACCATTCAGTAGAAAAAGCTAGCATAGTCAGACCAACACAGGAAGGGAGATTTAAAATAAAACAGTAGATAAAGTAAAAATTGTCAGACTAAATGAAGCATTGGCTTGCTTTTTCTACTGTCTTATTTTCGATCTTTTTGACTTCGTTTTTCTGACATTGTCTGCTTTTTCTACTGACTGGTTTTAAATCTTTTTAACTTTGTTTGTCTGACATTGTCTGCTTTTTCTACTGAAATAAATCTTTTTTACTGCGTTAGTCTGACTAGGCTTGATTTTTCTACTGACTGGTTTTAAATCTTTTTAACTTCGTTTGTCTGACATTGTCTGCTTTTTCTACTGACTGGTTTTCAATCTTTTTTTACTGCGTTAGTCTGACTATGCTTGATTTTTCTACTGTCTGGTTTTAAAACCTTTTACTGCGTTGGGCTGACTATATTTGCTGTTTCTACTGTCTGACTTTAAATCTTTGTTACTGCATCGGTCTGACCATGGTTGCTTTTTCTACTGTCTGGCTTGAAATGTTCCCCTTACTGTATATCTTAAAATTAATGTTTATAATGTAGCATCGACTATTCGACCAATTTTCATTATAAACGTAACGAATGCACCGAAAATGTTTTTCAAATATCGTAAAAAATAGTAAGGACAAAAGTTCAGCCAATTTTCATTAAAAATGAAACGAATGCACCGAAAATATAATTTAAATATCGTATGAAATAGTGAGAACAAAAGTTAAAAATAGTAAAAAACATTAAAATTATAGTAAGAAAAGTTAAAGTTAGTAAGAAAAATTAAAATTATAGCAAGAAAAGTTAAAATTAGTAAGAAAAATTAAAATTATAGTAAGAAATGTTAAAATTAGTATAAGAAAAGTTAAAAGTAGTAAAAACAAAAGTTTGTATAAACAGTGAGAACAAAATTGTATGTACTCATTGTGACTATTTTAGTGTCTGGCGATTATAAGATGCAGGGATTTGTGATTTTTGTAAATAATGGAAAACAGGATATAGTGACGTTTTGTGAAAAGAAGGTGCCGGCTTGATAATATGAAACGATCGATGCAGGCTGAATGGAACGTGTTGGTGAGTTCGTTATGTGCTATTCGCAACCATTGCGAGTTCACATTACAGATTGTCGTTATATGTGCGTGTGTAGTGTACACCATACGCGTTTCAAACTATAAATGACTTATTTATGTATTCATCTCCGTGCCACAACCATATTCTGTTAAATCTGTCCCGGGAAATAGAATAGAAGTGACACATCACCGATATTAATTATTCCACCAACTGGTTACCACATTTCAGCTTTGAATCTATTATATCTTTTCCTAACATCTCTTTCACTTCTCCCTGAATTAGCAGAAAAATTCAATTTTCAAATTTCGTGCTTCTTTGATTCAATTCTTTCAAGATCTCTCGATTTTTCAACGATTTTCCTTTTTTAATGTTTAATGTTTTTTAATGTTTTGAACTTTTACTGTTTCGAAGTTTCACTTTTTAATAATCTTTCTTTTATTTTTTTTATCATTTTTTTTTATATTTTTTATATATTTTAATTTTCTTTTATATATTTTAATTTTCTTTTATATATTAAGTCTCTTTTATGTATTAATTTTCTTTTATATATTAAGTCTCTTCTATGTATTAATTTTCTGTTATATATTAAATTTCTTTTATATATTAAGTTTCTTTTATATATTAAGTTTCTTTTATATATTAAGTTTCTTTTGTATATTAAGTTTCTTTTATATATTAAATTTCTTTTATAAATTAAGTATCTTTTATATATTCCAATTTCTATTTATATTTCATTTCATTTTTTTGTATTTAAATTTTTATTTCCTTTTATGTACGTTTTTTGTTCGTTTTTAATTTTCCTTTTTTGCTCTATATTTTTAATTTTCGTTTTCAGCAGGTTTTTAGATTTTTGTATTTTTGTTTCTACTTGACTGTTTTGGAAATAAAATATTAAAAATTCTAGTGCATTTTTTTTGTTCGTTTTTAACTTTCCTTTTTCGCTCGTTTTTTGCTCTCTAAATTTTCGTTTTCAGCAGGTTTTTAGATTTTCGTTTTTTTGTTTCTGCTTGACTGTTTTGGAAATAAAATATTAAAAATTCCGGTGAATAGTTCATGTATGAATATTTTGTTGATGCCTTAGAGTACTTTTATGATTTTTGCTCTTGTTGAGAAATTTTCCGGTTTGGTGTATATTTGACAAGATGTCTTTTGATAAGAGATAATCCTGATCTTTGTGTGCTGTTCAGTGAAAACGGACGACTGTATGGTCAGCCAAAGAGTCGAAAGTCCTTATCTACTGAGTCACTGCTCTTTTTGAATAGATATAAAAGGATTCAAGTTTACTCATTCGAAATTTCAGAATCAAATATCTCAATTTAAAAAGACAGAAAAAATGAAAGCGCATTTTTAAAACTAAATTTCTCATCCGCTTTTTATTTCCCCAAAAATATAAACATTTGTTTTTTGTTTTTAAAAAATTTGTATTGCCTTTTCTACGTGACAATTTTATTCCACGTGGTTTTGTTTTTAAAGATTTTTTTCTTTTCTAAGTGACAATTTTCTATCATATGGTTTTTTTATAATCATTTTTAAAAGTTTTTATGTTTTTACACGCACTAGTTTTTACATTTGTTCTCTTTTTTCGAATTTTTAAATTTTAATACTTTTTTAAACTGATTCTTTTATACTTTTCAAGTGATTTTTTCTGCTTTTTTAAAAGAATATTCTCTTTTTTTCAAGTTTGCGAAATATGTTCTTCTTAAAATAAGTTTTCCAGATAAGATCACTTTGTGAATATTGAATGAGAATGAATATTTGAAACAGCTTTTAGAAATCGTATACATGCAAAGATAGACATCGTTATTTACGTTTTTAAGCATTTCTTTCTTTCAAAATTTTATTCCTTAGCTAACACGATTTTTGAAATGAAAAAATACAGGAAACAATTTTACAATTACAGTTTCAAATTTTGTTTTATTCAAAGTAAAATTTCGTTCCATTTAAAATAAAATTTAGTTGCATTTAAAATAAAATTTCGTTGCATTTAAAATATAATTTTGTTCCATTTAAAATATAATTTTGTTCAATTTAAAATATAATTATGTTCAATTTAAAATAAAATTAACTTTAATTATTAACTTCGTTCCGTTTAAAATAAAATTTCGTACCATTTAAAATAAAATTTTCTTCAATTTAAAGTAAAATGTCATTGAATTCAAAATTTATTTCAGCAAATGGACGAAATGTAAATAGACTCGCAATTCAAATGAAATGGTATTTATACGAAATTTTTTAATCAAAGTTTATAAACATCAAAGTTGACGTTATTAGTATCTAAAGCAAAGTTTGAAGCGAAATTGTGCCGAGTTTAATTAGACGATCGACAGACTGAATGCCATTCCCAAAGGAGAAAACTTGATTGAGAAATTTCGTAACATTTCTGTATTAGACAAGTGGAAAACTCAATTGGCAATTATAAATTTCAGGGTGCATCAATCTGCATCAACTATCCAGCTTTTATTTCCAACGAATCATGCAAACTTGAATAGGATAAACTTTTATCAACGAGAGGATACTTTCATAATTCCATAGAGCGTGAAATCCATCTCACGAAGTAATTTTTTCCAAACCCTCCACGTCCGAACATTCTTTCACTACTCTCAATTCTATTCAACTTTTCAAAAATATTTCACCTTCTTAGAATATATTATTCTTTTCAATTTCCTAACTCCATCTTCATATTTTTAGTACAACATTTTTATACTTTTGTAACTTGTATATTTTTTTATTTTTCTTTTGCGCTTGTGTTATTAGTTTTATATTTTTCTTGCGCTTGTGTTTTTATTTTTATATTTCCTTTGCGCTTGTACTTTTATACTTCTAGTGCGCTTATATTTTTCTTTTTATCTTGTATTTGTCTTTTCACATTTCTGCTCTTGCTTGTATTTCATCTTTCGTTTTTGCTTCCACATTTTCCACATTTTTATATTATTCTTCTTTATTTCTTGTTTTCATTTTTAGACCCCTTTTTACGTATTTTTAATTTTTGTTTCCCAAAAATTTTTAATTTTAAAAGCATTTCGTGTCGAATAAAAAAAGGGGGACTTTTTTTTAAACAAAAATGCATTCTTTCAAACATTTAATTCCTTTCTTTAAAAGCACTTCATTTATCGTAAAAAATACGAAAATAATTTTCAAAAATGACACAAGAAACTGTAAAGCTCGATAAAACAAAGGATGATGATTAAACTGCACGAAATCCTCAGGAGAATAGTTGATGAAATGCGCGCACATTCAGATAAAATGTACAATTGCACAATAGCGGAATCATGAATTTAGAAACACAAGTGTTCTACAAAATGATATTTTTCTCCTAATTTCTTTCTCCAATCTCAAATTCATGTACTTCTTTCTTCAATCTCTCTAAATCCGAATCATCAAAGAATATTTAAATAATACATGAATATTCAGAGATAATATCATCACTGATAATATAAGAATATTTAAACAATGTTATCACGTTTTCATTTAATTTAGGAAAATAAAAACACGAAAAGCAAATTAAACCCGTCCAGAAGCAGAACTTCTTTTATTTGATAAACCAATACTGGAATTATGAAAACAGTTTTTCAATATATACTTGTTTAGTTTCAAAATTAATAGAAACGAAACGGTAAATATAAATAAACAATAACGATAAATTAGCCGTATCGAGTGTTGTTGAGATTATTAAAAATCAAGAACATCTTTGCACGGATTCAATTTTGCCGATTCGCATTTTATTGAAACATCGAGGAAGGTTCTGATAAGTGAATCAGAAAAATTCAGAAGACCACCCGCGAGCCAGCTGTAAGGAATTGCCGTAATAAAAAAAAATATGGAAAAAGAGAAAATCAAGAATTCGGAAACTGAACGTTTTATCCTGAATCCAGCCAATGGTAAAGTTGCACAGAATTGTGAGAACTGCTGCTTTTGAAATATCCGGCAGAAAGTAAACTCAGAACTTCATAAAAATGCGGCAAGGGGCTGTCAAAATCGAAAATGATGACAGTTCACACACACTGCTTATAAATGAGTCTCGAATTTTATTTTTCTAATTTGCATACGCTTCTAATTTAATTCTATTTCTATAAGTTTAATTTATGTGAATTTTAGTTTTCTTTTATAATAGCATACTAATAATTTACAAAACGGTTCTTTAAAGTATTTTGTAAACATTAATAATGAGCTTTAATATCAAAAGACTAATTAAAAATAAATATATGCAAAATATATCTTTGATTAATGTTTTAATTTCTAATTCGCACGTAATTCAGTACTTTCATGTAGTTTTTCACCTTCCCTATATTTATCATTTTGATATTAAAACTATTATAACAAATATTGTGATTTAAGAACTGTCCAAAAGTATTAAATTTTTAATTTACAAAAAAGAGAAGAATTCATATTTTGTAAAATTCAAATTGATCCGGAAAAGTGTAGTGTTTGGTATCTGTCTCAATTTTTTTGTTTTTTTATGGCGAATCGAATGCAAGAAAGAGAATACACAAAAGAGAATGCAAAAAAAATTTTTAAGGGACACATTCAATTTCGCAAAAAAGTGAAAAATGCATATTTTTGAAAAAAAAATCAAATTAATCCAGAAAAGTGTAGTATTAGGGAATTAATCTCAATTTTTTTATTTTTTTATGCCGAATCGAATGCAAAAAAGAGAATACACAAAAGAGAATGCAGAAAAGTTTTTAACAACATAAATTAAAATTAAATTTTGCAAAAAAGTGAAAAGTGCATTGCATATAATATTTTAAAAATTCAAATTGATCCAGAAAAGTGTAGTGTTTGGTATTTGTCTCAATTTTTTTGTTTTTTATGCAGAATCGAATGCAAAATAGAGAATACAAAAAAGAGTATGCAAAAAAGTTTTCAGGAACTCGTTAAATTTTGCAAAAAAGTGAAAAATGCATATTTAAAAAAAAATCAAATTAATCTAGAAAAGTGTAGTGTTTAGTATTAGTCTCAATTTTTTTGTTTTTTATGCCGAATCGAATGCAAAAAAGAGAATACACAAAAAAGAAATTGAAAAAGAATGCAGGGAAGTTTTTAACAACACACTGATTTTTGCAAAAAAATGAAAAACGCATTGCATATATTTTAGAAATTCAAGTTGATCCAGAAAAGTGTAGTGTTTGATATTTGTCTCAATGTTTTTGACTTTTTATGCAGAATGGAATGTAAAAAAGAGAATACACAAAAGACTATGCAAAAAAATGTTCAGGAACTCATTGAATTTTGCGAAAAAGTGAAAAATGCATTGCACATTTTTTAAAAATTCCAGTTTATCCAAAAACGTGTAGTGTTTATTATATATAAAAATTGTTTGCTTTTTTATGCCGAATCGAATGCAAGAAAGAGAATGCAAAAAAGTTTCCAGAAACACATTGAATTTTGCAAAAAAGTGAAAAATGAATGTTTTGAAAATTGAAATTTATGCAAGAGTGTTTCGATTTTTTATGTATCTCACCTATATTTAAAATATTTGTCTATTTAATAGATGTTTAACCAAATATTTTTGGAAGGAAATTTGTCTTCAATAATAAATTTTTTATTAACAAGAAAACAAAATGTTCACCTAATGATAATTATTTTCCACTAGTTTAACAGAGTTTTACAATTCAGACTTTCAATCCCTTTGTTTTACTATTTTTAAACACCTGGTGAATTTTACGACAATTTTAAAACAATGAAACATTATGGCTGAAAATATCAAGAGTCAGCTTCGGAATATTATAACGAATTCCACATACACTGGGAATTCAAATTATTCTCGGGAAAGTGTGGATCTAACTTGCAGGAATGAAAATCGTGAGTTATCTCTTGACTATTATTTCTTGTGCCATTCAGCTGTGTGGAATAACGAGTATACGAGCAATGTGAGGCAATTATAAAACAATGAATGAGAATGAAATCAGATTATCGTCAAGTTTGAAATAACATAGAAATTATCGCCTGGAAGACGTTGAATCGAATTAGATTCAAACTGTGTCCAATAAAAGTCACATTCGGATCTTGAAAATAGATTTGTTGGATCAAATAAATAGATCACTTAAGAAAAGTACATTCAAAGCAAGCCAATACGTTGCCTCTACAAGAGGTAAAAGAATCCAGATTGCATACATCAACTCAGATCTCTTTTACATGAATTATTTATCTCTTCTATCGAACTCACTTCTGCAGACCCAAAAAGGAATTTCGATTAATAATCTCGAGTTGCTGAAAAAATACACGGTTCTCGATTATTGTAAAGAAATATTTCCAAGTATACTTTCACACGAAAAGAACATTATTCATAGGTATAATGCCTAAAGCTCAAGAAAAGCTCAACAGGAATATTTAAAAAAATCTGAATACATATGTATACATGTTGCAATATAAGTGGGTCAGTTTTTTGTATGAAGATATTTCATGTCATAGGCGTTTTTCAATGTATACATATATTTGTATCTTTCTTAGGATCTGTATGTTAAAAATAAATGAAATGAAATCGAGAAAATGCTGGAAAGCAGTTTCGCGAAATAGGATTGATAAAATGGGCTTTATTTAAGGAGCTTTCGGTGTTTTTATAGCAAACCGTTTCAGAAACTAAACCCACAGATATACAAGACTTCCGTTTTTTACGGCCTTAAAATTCTTTTGTCATTTTAAAACTAATTTTGATCTCTGTTTTAAATTCTTTATTTTATGGTTGACACAAGCTTCAGGGATTATAGGCTTTTCAGAGTCCTACAGAGTTTGTATACTTTTGTGTTTTCTTGCCAATTGTTTTCCAATGGATATTCAAAGATATTTCATTTAAAGTGGTTGAAAGGGTTCATGAAAATGAAGGGTTCATGAAAATGAGGGTTCATGAAAATGAGGGTTCATGAAAAAGATTATAATGAGGAATTTACAAAACGAAAATAATAATTTATTTTTCAAAAACACGTGTCCAAAGTTTTTATAGCTTCTTTTAAATAATATACACACATCGAAAAAACAAAACGTTAAATAACAAGATGAACTTGAATTTTTACAGGCATGCTTGTAGAATTCCAATTTATCTTGGAATTTAACAGGTAATGCATTGAAAAATAAAATTTTTGTTTTTTTTTGTGCGGAGAAAAATGCAATTTGAAAATCAAAAAAAGAGTTTTAGCAATGCGAAATAGTTGCAAAATAGTTTATCATTAAAATGTTCGTATTTAGCTTATTTGTAAAATGAAGAGACATTTTTTTTATTGCCTATTAGAAAAAATATGAATTGTCTTTCTATAAAGATTAAAGTAATTTGAAATCGTTAATTGTAAATAATGAATTTATTAAAAGACATGTTATGTGATTTTCTTAAAAACCATACATAAATCTTACAAATACTAATAATGAAAGACACATATGTCTTTCATTATTAGAATCTTTGCCTCTGTTTATTCTATTTATATATTGATTGTTTATATCAATCGGCCTGAAAAATTGACTCTAAACTGATCAATCGATCAACAAAATGTCACTGAAAAAGAGAAAATAACGATTTATAAAAATTACTTCTTCGAATTACTTCTTCCCTCTTCAAATTTACGCATATTTCGACTGGCATTAATTTAATATAAAGACATTACACACACGAGCACTTTTATACTTGAGTGAATCGCGTTGTAATTTCAATTTACGAATAGTTCATGCATAATTGTGATAACGCGGATCATCAAACGAGCTCTTGTCCCAATTAATCAGTTTAATTGGATCAGCTATTTCGTATAAAGTAAAACTCCTGCAAATTCCAATTTCTGTGGAATCCTTCGAAATTCACATTGTGATAAGGACATGAATCTTGAACTGTCGGAAACGGCGAAATGGTGTAATCTCCTCTGAATACTTTTCAAAAGGATTGAATCGCAAAAGCTATGTGTAATGTGCAAACTTCATATTTCAAGATACTTTAGATTCAAAGATTAACTTCCAATTCGAGCATTTCCCGGAAAATGTTTCCAAAAATAAGACCGTCAATTGCCTTCAAAATACACCTTCGCAACTATTCGTTTTGCAATATTTTATTAACCTTGATAGTTTTTCAAAGAGCAAAAATGTATTATTTTCTTACAAAAATAACATCTGATACAAATTTTTTATCGAATTTGCAACTTCTTTCTTAATTGAAAAAATTAATTTATTATTATTAGTAGTTATTATTATTAGTTATTACTGCGTGCAATAACTCTCTCTGTGCTTACACTTTCTTGCGCAAACAGATATATCTGTAAACAGATTTGTCTCAAGGCTGGTTCACGCGTAGAGGCAGTTATTGCACGCGTAATTAGTGACATATGACAATTTTTGTAAATGTAAAATAATAATAGAACGTCAGTATATTAAAAGGAATTTCGGGGAGAGAATTAATTCAGGTAAATATTTGTAATGGAAGGTAGTATTTAGAGGGATAAAAGCTGGATTTTAGAAACGAGAAATACCTTGGTAGTTTATACATATGAATGTATAAATGCAAACGATCGCTGAACCCATTCCATTTTAAAGAGCTGTTCAGTGTCCAGCTGCGCAGACACTACTCTGGAAGGGAATGTTTGTGTGTAATTAGGAAACTACATGTTGCAAAGTGCTGAAAGGCAAGCCGCAATTTTAGCTCGGCTCACAAATCTTGGCTCCAGAATTGTTAAACTTTCACCATTATTTTACACATAATTAGGTGCATTCTAATTTACACTTTTCTCATTTATTTCTCCATTGCTAATTTCCATTTCAACTCGCAATTAATCTTTTCACGACGGCTATTTTTTCTTATGGTATTTCAGGAGGGTGCTTTGTTTCTTTTTTAGCTTCCTCGTTATCTGGGATAATATCCAGAGTATGGGATATACGAAATATAAAATGTAAAGTGGAGAATATTGAAAAAATTTACCGTATACTTTATTAACAATTTGTTCTTTGACAATTTGTTCTATTGTCAATTTGTTCCATTAACAACTTGTTCTATTAACAACCTTTTCTTTTAACAACTTGTTCTATTGACAACTTGTTCTATTAACAATTTGTTCTATATTAACAAATATACAGTATATTTTATTAATATTATATAGGATATGCATAAGAAACTAAGACTCTCTAATAATCTGAATTCGTAATTTTCTATATTTTAATTCAATAGCGAAAAGTTGTTTACCGTTGGAAATATTAAAAATTAACTAATTTTTACGTTATATGATAATTCCCTTCCGAAATATTGTTAAATAGATCATCTATTTAACTAATTTTTAGTGGAAAATTTTACTTTTTAGTGAAAAATATATTAATTCTTAGTGAAAAACTACTAAAAATGGAATTAAAATTTACAATCAATAATAATTCCTGTTGGAGCAGTTTTTCTATGTGTCTGACCTTATCATAAGCTTATACTACTTGCCTGAAGGTAATGAATACAAATAACGAATTTAATCACTAGATAAACATTAGATATAATATAAGATATGTAATCTTTATAGATAAATGAATTAGTGACACTTTTCCACCGCTTTTATAATTAAATTGCAATATACAAAAATTGTATAAACTAACAAAAAATAAATATAACTTGGTTATAAATAAGTTCGTTTTCTTATTTTATATATGTATTTTATATCCAATATATTTATAAACTTAATTGAATTTATTATATTAAAAATTTAATTGATTGAATATTCTTATTCTTATTCTTATTCTTATTCTTATATTCTTATTATTAGTATTTTTATTATTATTATTATTATTATTATTAATAATAATAATATTTCTATTATAGCTACTTATGTAATTGTAAATTCATTTGTGAAGTATTTCATTACCAAATTGCGTAATAGATATTCCGAACTTCGAAACCAATTTTTCATTATGCTTAATGTAACACTCGCTGCGTATCGGAAACAAAATTAATCTGAAATTAATTACAATTATCCGACAAAATATTGAATTCCGATGCGAATTTCCAGATTATTCAATTCGAGTCTCTCATCACACGAGCGGAGTGATTTATTGAAAAGATTAGCTATAGTTTAATCACAAGCAGAAGAATAGAATTGCATATTTTTTTATTGTTGACATGATTGTATATTATTATTTATTAATTTTTTTTACGAAACAAGTTATCATTATTATTATCATTATTATTATTATTATTCTTATTATTATTCTCATTATTATATTATTATTATATTATTATTATATTATTATTATATTATTATTATTTTTTTATTTTTTTTATTTTATTATTATTTCTTTTTATTTTATTTTATTATTATTTTATTTATTTATTATTATTTTTATTATATATATATATATATATTTATTATTAATTTTATTATTATTATCATCAATATTATTATATTAATATAAATTAATTTATTTCCACGTTAATACAATACAGACGTATAATTCTTAAAATTATTTTCACTTATATACCTACTAAAAATAATAATAAACGTTCATTATTTTCCAGGACATAGAAATAATATAATATTTATTATTTTTACTCAAGAAAACAAAAAGGTAGAATAATTTAAAAAAAAACTATAATAAATTTCCAAAGCGCATTGTTAATTTCTTCAGAGGCAAAATTAAGAAAAGAAATAAATGAATATTTCATAAATTCTCCACAGTAAAAACAAAGTCTTAAACCCAATGAAGTCTGACTTTCATTTTTGGCTTACTTTCAGTAAGCAACTTTATTTAATCAAGAAAATTAGCTTAAAC
>WNHD01002457.1:2229-17646 GCA_011057455.1 Ganaspis sp. Gsp50 | reverse complement strand
ATTATTATTCATTTTTATAATTATTTTTATTATTCATTTTAATAATAATTATTATTATTCATTTTTATAATTATTTTTATTATTCATTTTAATAATAATTATTATTATTCATATTTTTATAATAATTGTTATTATTCATTTTTATAAATATTATTATTATTCATTTTTATAATAATAATTATTATTCACTTTTATAATTATTATTATTATTCATTATATAGTGCAAATATTCGTAACATTTGTTTAAAACTATTATTATTCATTATTGTGAATAATCTGAATGTTATGCAGAATGACAGGCTCCGGTGATAAATAAGGTTACTATTTATCAAATAATGAAATATGGTCTAGGAATATTTGTTTATATCTGATGGAAGTAAATCATCAATTTAGTGCTGCGAAAAAATTTGTTACATTTTACAGCATTCCTTGAATTTTTCACTGAATACCAGTTATAATAAATTCACGAGCACTTTGTAGTAAATCGTTACCAATTTATATATTAATTTACTGAAACTGAATCAATTCACTGTGTAGAAAAAATGCTTATTTGAAAAATGCACACTAAAAATGTAGAAAACAGTTTCATAACTAAAAAGATGCTTGAGAATGTGAATTAATTCTCTGGGGGTTGCGATAAATTATTTTAGAATAGTAAGGATAATAAGAATATTTAGATTAATAAGATCGCTAGAAAGATGGCGAAAGAAACTATAAGAATTAGTAAAATTATTTGAATTACTTGGATTATTTGGAGTTATTATTAGTAGAATTTTTTTTAGGGATTTATTTTCTGAATCTGAATCAGTAATTTTCACTAATTAGCAGCGAATGATCATTAATTGATCTGTTTGTGAATAATACAATATGATTCTCTAAATAAGCACTGATTTTCAGCTATATTCACTGATTCTCAGCTATATTAACTTATTTGCAGTGTTATTTATTTATTAGCATAAATATATACCGATAGGCAGCGATATTCATTGATTCGCAGCAATATTAACTGATTTACAGTGATATTTGCTGATTCACTTAAGTATTCACTGATTTACAGTGATATTCACTGATTAACATCGATATTAACTGATTCGCAGTGTTATTCATTGATCCTCAAAATATTCACTGATTTGCAGCGATATCAACTGATTACAGTGATATTAACTGACTCACAAAGACATTCACTGATTTACCCAAATATTCACTGATTTACAGTGATATTCACTGATTTGCAGCGATATTAACTGATTTGCAGTGACATTCACTGATTTTCAGTGATATTCAATGGTTTACCCAAATATTCACTGATTTACAGTGACATTCACTGATTTGCAGCTATATTAACTGATTTGCAGTGACATTCACTGATTTGCAGCGATATTAACTGATTTGCAGTGACATTCACTGATTTGCAGCGATATTAACTGATTTGCAGTGACATTCACTGATTTCCAGTGATATTAACTGATTTCCAGTGATATTCACCGATTTGCAGTGTTATTCATTGGCCCGCTTAAATATACACTGATTCGCAGTGATAATCACTGATTAAGAGCGATATTAACTGATTTCCAGTGTCATTAATTGATTCGCAGTGTTATTAATTGATTCGCATAGATATTCGTTGATTTATAGTGATATTCACTGATTTGCAGTAATATTCACTGATTTACAAAGACATTTACTGATTTGCTGTGATATTTACTAATTAGCAGCGATATTAACTGATAAACAGTGACATTCACTGAATCGCAAAAACATGAACTGCTTCGTAGTGATATTCGCTGATTCACAGTGATATTTACTAAATGGAAGCGATAGTAGTTGATTCGCAGTGAGATTCGCTTGTAAAATAGTGAGTTTACTATTCATTGGCTCAATCAGTGAATAGTTCACTGATTCCTATTTAAAAGGAATACTCCCTTAAACTAAATCAGTATAATTTCATAAACGAGCAGGTCAAATGTGGATTCTCTTAATTAATAATTGAAATCAAACAAAATGTCACTGATTAGGAATAACTGAAGTACTTCTGGCTAGTCAAGCAGTGAGTTTTACTGATTTTCACTCACCACTGTAAATCATCCATTTATTTTGATGACTCCAAGAAATAGGTACTCTTTAAATCTGAGTAAGTTAATTTTCACTGATTAGCAGTCATGCTAGCCTCTCCGAATTCACATGCCCACTGATCAGTAAAGAATGTTAGTCACTCCTTGTATAAATCAATAATCACTGTCTAATCAGAGATGGTTCACAAATCCACAGTTAAATTTACTAATAAATCAGTGACTTTCTTATTCAGTGCTTAAATCAGTATAGTTTTGTCACTGATTAAAATTTAGAGAGGTGAGTACTAATGTGTATCAGTGAATGTCGCTGTGAAGCAGTTAATATCGCTGTAAATCAGTAGATATCACTACCAATCAGTTAATATCACTGTGAATCAGTTAATATCACTGTGAATCAGTTAATATCACTGTCAATCAGTTAATATCACTGTGAATCAGTTAATATAAATGTCAATCAATTAATATCACTGTCAATCAGTGAATGTCGCTAAGAATCAGATAATTTCGCTGTTAATCTGTGAATATCACTGTAAATCAGTGAATGTCGCTGTAAATTAGTTAATATCGCTGTTAATTAATGAATATCACTCCAAATTGGTGAGACTCTATGCGAATCAGTGAATTTGACTACAAGTAAGTTAATATCGCTGCGAATCAGTGGATATTTATGCCAATTAGTGAATAACACCGAGAATCAGTTAATGTTGCTCAAATCGGTAGATAGTACTGCAAATCAGCAAATTTCGCTGAAAATCAGTAGATAGCACTGCAAATCAGTTAATATCGCTAAAAATCAGTGGATAGCACTGCAAATCAGTTAATATCGCTAAAAATCAGTAGTTAGAACTGTAAATCAGTAGATAGAACTGTAAATCAGTAGATAGCAATGTAAATCAGTAGATAGCAATGTAAATCAGTAAATATCGCTGTAAATCAGTAGATAGCAATGTAAATCAGTAAATATCGCTGAAAATCAGTAGATAGCACTGCAAATCAGTTAATATCGCTAAAAATCAGTAGATAACACTGCAAATCAGTTAAGAACGCTAAAAATCAGTAGATAGAACTGTAAATCAGTGTATCTCACTGTAAATCAGTACATAGCACTGTAAATCAGTAGATAACACTGTAAATCAGTAGATATCACTGTAAATCAGTAGATATCATTATAAATCAGTAGATGTCACTGTAAATCAGTAGATAGCACTGGAAATCAGTGGATATCACTGTAAATCAGTATATAGCACTGTAAATCAGTAGATATTACTGTAAACCAATAAATATTACGGTAAATCAATAGATATTACTATGAATTGGCAGGTATAACTGTGAATCGGTGTAGGTATTTACACGAATTAGTAAATATCACTGTGAATCAGTAAATAGCGCTGTGAATCAGTGAATAATCAGCTATTATGGAAAAATTTACTATAAATCAGTAAAAATGCATTGTGAATCAATGACAAACTACTGATAAGCTTAGTGCGAAATATTAATGACTGCGAATCAGTGATTATCGAAGTTCTTCAGTGAATATCGATGTTAATCAGTGAATATCACTAAAAATTAGTGAGACTCTATGCGAATCAGTGAATTTTACTGCAAATCAATTAATATTGCTGCGAAACAGTGAATATTTAGACGAATTAGTGAATATCACTGTGAATCAGTTAATATCGCTGAGAATCAGTGAAGATTATAGTATACAGTAAGGTATGATATATGTATAGTGACTTTTCTCTTCCAAATCAGTGTAACTTCATTGTGATCAGTGAAATTTTACTGTGATCAATGAAAAACAACTGTAACCAGTAAAGAACCACTCTGATCAGTGAAAAACCACTGTTATCAGTAAAAGACAACTGTGATCAGTGAAAAACCACTGTAATCAGTGAAGAACCACTCTGATCAGTGAAAAACCACTGTAATCAGTAAAGAACCACTCTGATCAGTGAAAAACCACTGTTATCAGTGAATAACCACTGTAATCAGTAAAGAACCACTGTAATCAGTGAAGAACCACTGTAATCAGTGAAAAACCACTGTTATCAGTGAATAACCACTGTTATCAGTGAATAACCACTGTAATCAGTAAAGAACCACTGTAATCAGTGAAGAACCACTGTTATCAGTGAATAACCACTGTAATCAGTAAAGAACCACTGTAATCAGTGAAGAACCACTGTAATCAGTGAAGAACCACTCTGATCAGTGAAAAACCACTGTAATCAGTGAAGAACTACTCTGATCAGTGAAAAACCACTGTTATCAGTGAATAACCACTGTAATCAGTAAAGAACCACTGTAATAAGTGAAGAACCACTCTGATCAGTGAAAAACCACTGTCATCAGTGAAAAACCACTGTTATCAGTGAAAAACCACTGTAATCAGTGAAGAACCACTGTGATCAGTGAAAAACCACTGTTATCAGTGAAAACCCACAATTATCAGTAAAGAAGCCTCTAATCAGTGAAAAATCCTATTCACTATTTGAATAAACAAATAAAATGAACTAATTCGAATCACTGTCCAATCAGACACGATTCACCAATCCATTCTCAATAAATCAGTCTTTCCATTACGCACCAAATCAGTGCCCCTGATTCCCGAAAGTACAAATAACCTCTCTACATCCCTTTTTTCGTGTCCAAAAATTAAAACCCGATTCACCCCGCCCTTTAACCAATTACCAAATTCTCTTACACACATTTTTGACCCATCCACTATTCTCTCCTCAAATTCGCATCGAATTAATCAAATCTCAATTCCAAGAATTTTCTAAATCACACATTGCAAATCGTACAAAGATTGCAATCGAGCTGACACGCGAATCACAAATGCCACTCGAGGACGGACGTGTGTCTGGTGGTCGCTGGATTGGAAAAAAGCCCGAAATAACAAGGCAGGACGGAAGGAAGAAAACGCAAGGATCTAGCGCGCATGCGCAGTGTCTCTCCCTCGGCGATAGTGCAGGACCAGTCGCTCTGGAAGGGGACAAAGGGTGCAAGGCGACATCCTGCTGATGTGCGTCTCGCGCTGCAAGAAAAGGACGTCCCTTGCGTCGTCCTGCTTCTCCTCGACTCAGGCTCCGCAGTCCGCACTCTTCTGCCGGAGTGCCAGCGAGAAGAGAAGAGCCTCTTCTGTACCCGTACCCGCGGACATTGCGCTTCTCCCCCGCCAATCAGCGCCACTCTAGCGGAAGGTAGGGGCCGAACAGCGGCGGCGCGGCCAAGGTATTTAAGGTACTGTGAACCGGCGGCGCACGAGTAGTTCACTTCTGTTGAGTGCGGCGGTGGCGTAAAACTGGAAATCGCACGCCCCACGTAGAGGGTGCGATTCCGATTATTCGTAACAACCCTTCAATGACATTCCAGACAGTGCCGTTCTCACTGGACTGTTAATTGGTGCAAGTGAAAAGCGACTTTGAGATTTTTTGAACAAAAAAAAAAAAAAAAAAATAGCGACAACTGCTGAGCGATTTTCCCAAATTTTTCTATTCATCGGCCGACTATAGGTAAGTTTGATTTTGTGAAGTGGCGACTCTTAGGTTAGTATCCCTTGTGTAGTGAGCAGTGCCAATTGCGGGAATTAATCGTGTGCAGTTGAGTGCAAAATTGCGTGCAAATTGCTGTTGTGTCATTTTTGTAGCCGATTTTTCGTCCCGTTTGAAAGAAAGTGCTAGAGAGTGAAGTTCACTTTGAAATGTTGAGGATGCAACTAGTGAGCTTGCACGTGTCGCTGAGAAGTATTAGTGACCGGGCGCAGCTTTATCGCTTTGCATTGTGGAATTAGGGTCGTGCGAAATCGGTTTTGGTAAATTGGCGAGGTAGAAGACTTTGGGGAGTTTTTTTTGGGTTTTGGTTTTTTTTCAATATAAAAGTGTCTATCACTTTGAGAGGGAGAAAATAATGAAAAAGAAAATGATAAAAAAGTAGCAGATTTGAAACTAGGGGAAAGAATCTGTGAAACGGAATTGTTGAGTAGATGATGGAATTCTTGTTGAAAGAATTCTTCTTGATGGAATTCTTCTTGATGGAATTCTTGTTGAAAGAATTCTTGTTGAAGTAATTCTTGTTGATGGAATTCTTATTGACGGAATTCTTCTTGATGGAATTCTTGTTGAAAGAATTCTTGTTGAAGTAATTCTTGTTGATGGAATTCTTATTGATGGAATTCTTGTTGAAGCAATTCTTGTTGATGGAATTTTTGTTGAAACAATTCTTGTTGATAGAATTCTTGTTGATGGAATTCTTGTTGATGGAATTCTTGTTGAAGGAATTCTTGTTGAAGGAATTTATGTTGATGGAATTCTTGTTGAAAGAATTCATGTTGAAAGAATTCTTGTTAATGGAATTCTTGTTGAAGCAATTCTTGATAATGGAATTCTTGATAATGGAATTCTCGTTGATGGAATTCTTGTTGAAGGAATTCTTGTTGAAAGAATTCTTGTTGAAAGAATTCTTGTTGAAGCAATTCTTGTTAATGGAATTCTTGTTGAAAGAATTGTTGTTAAAGCAATTCTTGTTAATGGAATTCTTGTTGAAAGAATTCTTATTGAAAGAATTCTTGTTGATGGAATTCTTGTTGAAGGAATTCTTGTTGATGGAATTCTTGTTGAAAGAATTCATGTTGAAAGAATTCTTGTTGATGGAATTCTTGTTGAAGCAATTCTTGATGATGGAATTATTGTTGATGGAATTCTTGTTGAAGGAATTCTTCTTGGTGGAATTCTTATTGAAATAATTCTTCTTGATGGAATTCTTGTTGAAGGGATTCTTGATGTTTAGTCTTGTTTGGAGAATACTTTTGTGTCATTAAAAGAATTTTTGAGAGTGAAGAATAAATACTTGGATATAGAGAGGAATGGAACGAGGAATAATTATTTGCATGAATAATTACTGTTTTTGAATCAATGATAATGATTCTTATATCAATGGTAATTATTCTTGAATGGTTCTCGAATCAATAATTAAATAATTATTGTTGAATGATTTTTGAATCAACAATTATTCTTGAAACAGTATATTGATTCTGGAATTAAGGATAATTATTCTTGGGTGATTTTTGCAACAATGATAACTATTCGTGAATCATGATAATTATATTCTTGAATGATTCTCGAATCAATAATAATTATTGTTGAATGATTCTCGAATCAATAATAATTATTGTTGAATGATTCTTGAATCAATTATTTTGGAAACAGTTTTGATAATTCTTGAATGATTCTTGGGTGATTTTTGCATCAATGATAAATATTCGTGAATGGATTATAATTATTCTTGAATGATTCTTGAATCGGTATTAATAATTCTTGAATTATTTATGATTATTCGTAAATGATTCGTGAATGATTCGTAAATGATTCGTGAATGATTCGTGAATGATTCGTGAATCAATGACAATTTTTCCCGAAAGATTCTTAAATCAATGAAAATTCTTCCCGAATGATTCTTGAATCATTGATAATTCTTCTTGAATGATTCTTGAATGAATTATAATTAATCTTGAATCGATTCTTGTAGCACTAATAACTATTATGGAATGATTGTTAGATCAATGACAATTATTTTTAAATTATTCTTGAGTCAATGATAACTGTATTCTTGAATGATTCTCGAATGTTAATAATTATTGTTCAATAATTAATAACTATTCTTGAATGATTTTTGAATCACTGATCATTGTTCCTTAATTATTCTTAAAAGCTACTCGAATGATTCTTGAATCAATGAAAACTATTCTTAAATGATTTTCGGATTATTCTCGAATGATTCTCAAATGATTCTCGAATAATTCTTAAAACATTCTCAAATGCTTCTCTAATGATTTTCAAATAATTCGCAAATGATTCTCAAATGCTTCGCTAATGATTCTCAAATGATTCGCAAATGATTCTCAAATGCTTCTCAAATGATTTGCAAATGATTCTCTAATGATTCTCAAATGATTCGCAAATGATTCTCAAATGATTCTCGAAATATTCTCAAGTGCTTCTCAAATGATTCGCAAATGATTTCAAATGATTCGCAAATGGTTTTAAATGATTCGCGAATGATTCTCAAATGATTCTCAAATTCTTGAACGATTCTCGAATGACTCTAGAATCAATCATAACTTTTTGAATATTTCTCGAATGAATCTTAAATCAATGACAACTATTCTTAAATGGCTTGAATGATTCTTCAAACAATGACAACTATTCTTGAATGATTCTTGAATCAATCATAACTTCTTGAATCAAAAATAGTGGTTTTATTGAATCAATAATAATTATTTTTGATTAAAATAATAATGATTCTCTCCGAATAAAAGAATAAATCGGATCCAATGCACTTTTCCATTGAATAAAGCAAGTTTTTCTCTCGGTGTTGTTTTTTGAATTTGTTTAAAATAGGCTAAAGTGAGTTTCGTAAAAAAAACTGCAGAACTTTTGCGCTCATTGAATTCTTGCTTCCGAACCGATGAAATTGATAATAAAGAACATCATTTTAAATTAGATATAAACAGCACCGCAAATGATGATTCAAAATCTTTATTTTTAAGTTAAAATCCTTTTCTTTTTATCATTGTATTTTTCATTTTTATTATTACTGTATTAATACTCTATTAATACTCTACTGGTACTCGATCAATACTCTACTGGTAGTCTAATAATACACTATTCATATTCTATTAGTATTCTATTCATACTCTATTCATACTCTATCCATACTCTATCCATACTCTATTAATACTCTATTAATACTCTATTAATACTCTATTAATTTTCTATTTACACAATTTATTAGTAATCTATTAATACTCTATTAATACGCTTTTAGTACTCTATTAATACTCTGCTGATACACTGTTGATACTCCATGCATACGATATTTAAACTATTCAAACTCTATTAATACTCTATTGATACTCTATGCATATTCTATTCATACTCTATTAATACTCTAATAATACTCCAATATTAATACTCGTTTAGTATTCTGTTAATACTCTATTCGTACTCTATTAATACTCTAATAATACTCTAATATTAATACTCGTTTAGTATTCTGTTAATACTCTATTAATGCTCTATTCACACTCTATTAGTACTCTAATAATACTCTAATATTAATACTCGTTTAGTATTCTGTTAGTACTCTATTCATACTCTATTTATAATCTATTAGTACTCTATTCATACTCTATTAGTACTCTATTAGTACTCTATCAATACTCTATCAATACTCTATCAATACTCTATCAATGCTCTATCAATACTCTATTAATACTCTATTAATACTTTACTTATATTAAATTAGTACTCTATTAGAACTCTTTTAGTACTCTATCAATTCTCTATTAATACTCTATTAATACTTTAGTGGAAAATATGTAACTATTGAATCAATTAATAAAGTTTCACTAAAATTCAACTCAAATTGGTGGATAATTTCTCACTAATTCTATAGAGAGCATTATTATTAATATTACTATTATTATTTATATAGTTGAATATATCACTCAATAGAATTATAAATATTGAAGAAAAGGTATTCTTCAATAATTACTATTATTATTTTTATTATTATTATTATTATTATTATTATCATCATCATTATTATTATCATTATTATTATTATTTTATAAATATTACAATCTTTTAAAGTCATTGTCTTCGTTTTTTACCTTGTTCATTTTTCTCTTTATGATTTATCATTTCCATCGAATCTTCAGTCTCTTTGCGCAATAATCATGATTTTCTCGTTTTTAAAAACTAACTTTAATCTTTTTCGTCAAAAAAAGAATTGTCACAATTTAAAAGTGTAATTTATTGAAAATTGTCATTTATTGACGTTTCGAAAAACATCAATAAATCTAAATTTTAATGAAATAAGAAAACGTGTTTTTTTTTAAATACATTAATTTTTAAATATGTATATTTACTGTTAAAGCACATGCACACATTTTTTCACAAATTTCCGATTTCAACACACAAGAATTCTTTTCTTTCAAATGGTTTAACTTTGGTGATAAGGAACAATTTTTGACCCAAAGAAAAAGCCGGAAATGAATCGTTTCAAGTATTGAACTAGTTATGCACTTTTGAAACGATAGCACAATAATTTCCATTAAAGTTATTTCTCGTTTATTATAAACGCAAACACAGATAATAATCAGAAACTACATTAGAATGAGGTTATAAACATTTTTGCTTCCTCATAGAGGAACTTTTGTTTTTTTATTTTATTTGTTTTTTGAAAATCACTTACTTTCAACTTATTTTTGACTTATTTTTCCTCACGGGGACTTATTTTGGACTTACTTTTTCTCACCAGGGAAATCTTTATACTTATTTTATGGTTATTTTAGACTTATTTTGGACTTATTTTTATCCACAAAAGACTTAATTTAGACATATTTTAGTCTTATTTTGGACTTATTTTTATCAAAGAGAGACTAATTTTAGAATTATTTTAGACTTATTTTTATCCAAGAGAGACTAATTTTAGATTTATTTTGGACTTCTTTTCCTCACAAGAGACTTATTCTAGACTTAGTTCAGATTTATTTTGGACTTACTTTTTCTCACGAGGGATTTCTTTATACTTATTTTAGAGTTATTTTAGACTTATTTTGGACTTATTTTTATCCACAAGAGACTTAATTTAGACACATTTTAGTCTTATTTTTGACTTATTTTTATCCAAGAGAGACTAATTTTAGATTTAATTTGGACTTATTTTTATCCAAGAGAGACTAATTTTAGATTTATTTTGGACTTCTTTTTCTCACAAGAGACTTAATTTAGACTTATTTTAGTCTTATTTTGGACTTCTTTTTATCTACAAGAGACTAATTTTAGACTTATTTTGGACTTATTTTTATCCAAGAGAGACTAATTTTAGATTTATTTTGGACTTCTTTTTATCCACAAGAGACTAATTTTAGACTTATTTTGGACTTATTTCTATCCACAAGAGACTAATTTTAGACTTATTTTGGACCTATTTTGAACTAATTTTTTCTGATGCGAGACTTATTTTAGATTTCTTCTCGACAAAGTTTGTACTTGTTTTTTCTCACAGGAGACTTATTGTAGTCTAAAATTGTAATTTTTCAAAAAAAAGAAAAAAAAATAAAATGGAGGAAAATTAATTTTAATATCAATATGTAATATTAAACTTGACTCGGTCACTTACTATTTCGTGGCAGTTGAAGAAACTTGTGATAAAAGGAAACAATGCAATGGGAAAGGCAAGATGGCACAGAAATGAAATGTAAATTAGAAGAATTCAAGGGAATTTGAAACCTTTGTCTGCAGCTTTCAACTGCTGCCTTTGGTGATGACGCGGCCTCTGCATAAGAGACACATTCCAACAGATCTTACATTTTTACCCGAAAAACCATTTCCATCTTACATTTCAAACGAAAATGAAATTTATTAATTCTCTTTCTCTCTTGCTGGAAAATTCTCGCATTTGGAAAAGCACTCTGAAAATTTGTTTAGCCTTTCTTTTTCTTTTCTTTCTATTTTCTTTCTCTTTCCATTTTCTTTCTCTTTCCTTTTCTTCTTCTTTTTTATTTTCTTTCGCTTTTCTTTTTCTTCGCGTTTCGTTTTGTATTTTTTCGTTCCTTTGCCTTTTTTTTCTTTTTTATTCCTCTTTCTTTTTTTCTTTTTCTTTTCCTTTCCCTTTCGTTTTTTCTTTTCTTTCCCTTTCCATTTTCTTTCTCTTCCCTTTTTCTTTTCAATTTCTTTTCATTTTTTTTGCTTTTCTTTTTCTTCGAGTTTCGTTTTTTATGTTTTCTTTGCTATGCTTTTTTTTCTCTTTCCTCTTTTTTTTCTTTTTCTTTCCCTTTCGTTTTTTCTTTTCTTTCCCTTTCCATTTTCTTTCTCTTCCCTTTTTCTTTTCACTTTCTTTTCATTTTTTTTGCTTTTCTTTTTCTTCGCGTTTCGTCTTTTATTTTTTCTTTGCTATGCTTTTTTTTCTCTTTCCTCTTCCTTTTTTTCTTTTTCTTTTCCTTTCGTTTTTTCTTTTCTTTCCTTTTTTTCTTTTTCTTTCTTTTTTCTCTCTCTGTGTACTTTTCGTTTTTTCTTTTCTTTCTTTTTCGTTTCTTTTTTTTCTTTTTCTTTCTTTTCTCTCTCTCTTTCTCTCTCTACTTTTCGTTTTTTCTTTTCTTTTCAATTCCTTTTCGTTTTTCTTTTCTTTCTTCTTTGTTTCTTTCTTTTCTCTCTCTCTCTCTCTCTTTCTTTCTCTCTCTCTTTCTTTCTCTCTCTCTTTCTTTCTCTCTCTACTTTTCGTTTTTTCTTTTCAATTCCTTTTCGTTTTTCTTTCCTTCTTTCCTTCTTTTCCTTCTCTTTTATTTTATTTCTCTATTTTTCCCCTTTCCTTATCGTTTTCTTCTTTTTCTTTTCCGTTTCCTTTCTTCTCTTGTTCCCGATCATTATTCTAATCACCGCCTTTAATCACAACGATTTTTTTCGCCAACCCAGGGACTTTTTTGGCTCAAGTTTCTCGTGCTTCTTAGGTTCAAATCAGAGAGTGAGTGCCTTTGAAAGTGTCTCGACCTTGTGATTTTCCCACGTCTGCTTTACGTTAACGCAGTTAATTGCGATAATTAACAGTATATATATGAAAAAAAGAGGAAGCGACCTCGGAAATAATCACTAGTTGGTGAAGCCGTTATCCGTGAATCGCAAACTTTACGACGCTTAATAACAAATTCGCACAAACAGAAGTCTTGGGCTAATTGTTCTCAAGAGCACAAGTCGCTTGCCAAGAAAATCCATCCTCTCATTTTCTTTCTAAATTCATAACAATAAATAAATATATTCAACAATTTTATCATTCTAAATCACTCCAAATCAGCGCGTATTCGTTGCGAAATCGACAAATTGTAGGTTATGTTGCACTCGTGAATCATTTATAGCTGACAAACTGCGCATCAAGGAATTTTAGGTTATGTCACACTCGTGAATCATTTATAGCTGCGAATCAGCGCATCAACGAATTTTAGGTTATGTTACACTCGTGAATCATTTATAACTGACAAACAGCGCATCAACGAATTTTAGGTTATGTTACTCTCTGAATCAGCGAAGAATTTTCGTGAAGAGACTTTTTTTGGATGCCTAATCATAGAAATAGGTGAAGAAGAAAATGAACAGTGCAAAAAGGAGTCACGCAACAACCATAGCGAATTGTTGGAATGCAATGAAGTATTGGCAAAAAATGCAGCTTGTTAGATGTAATTTTGAGGAATTACGACGCATTTGGTCCTCAGGCCCAATTTTCAAAGGTCTCGGTTGAATGAGTCTTTGGCATCACGTATAAGTTGAGGAACGGTAAAGCGCCAAGATGCGCTCGCTCTTTTCCACTGGATGCAAGAACTATCAAAGACCAACTTGATCGAGGCTCGATTATCGTGCGGCGATGTTACGTGCCACAATACTTTGGAAAAAAAGGATCCCTTTTATCTAAGTAGAAAGCGACGTTTGGCCATCGTCCAGAACTGTATCGAGGACTCCCGTTAAAATTTACCTACTCGCCATTGTATCTGGCATCTTTCAACACAATGACAAAAACCAATTAGATTACGGCTCAAAACATTTTCCACGATGCTAATGACAGGGTTTCAAGACAAATTTATGGATTCTTTTTCTTTGGTCTTTACGATAACGTTTCATTGACAAAAAAAGAAAAAAAAACTATAGACCAGAATTCAGTTCCACGACCTCTCGACCAGTGAATGTGTGGCCTCCTTTTGACTATAACCTGTCAAAGCTACTAACGACCCGTTAACAATAACCTACTGGATTTTTTTTCCCCTTTTGTTGATTTTTTATTCGTGCAAACTCGAATCAAGGACGCAAGTGTTTGCAGTTTTTATTCGTTTAGGAATTTTAGAAGTGTCATGTTCTTGTTCTTCTTGTTCTTGTTCTTCTTCTTTGATCTTAATTATTGTCTGCAAGATAAAACGGCAAGAAAGTAATCCATAAAGTAACAGAAAATTGTAGATGTGCAAAATGTTTTTCGAATTAAACTTAATGTGCACAATTCCAAGATTCAAATAAATTCCACAATTCAATATTAAAATTGATGTACACAATTCCAAGATTCAAATTAATTACTTATTTAAAAGTTTCATAACAATTAAACACTTCCAAGATTCAAAACAATGACTTATTTCCAGGATTCAAATTAATGTACCCAATTCAAAGATCCAAATTAATGCAGACAGTTCACAGATTCAAATAGATTACACAATTCGAAATTAAAAATAATATGTATACACAATTCCAAGATTCAAATTAATTACACATTTTAAAGATCCGTATTAATTCAGCAATTCCAATAGATTCAAATTAATTACACAATTCCAAAATTCAAATTAATTACACAATTCTGAATTAAAATTAGTATACACAATTCGAAGATTCAAATTAATTACACAATTTCAGGATTCATATTAATTACACAATTCCAGGATTCAAATTAGTTACACAATTTCAAGATTCAAATTAATTATACAATTCCAGGATTCAAATTAATTACACAATTTCAAGATTCAAATTATTGTTCCCAATTCAAAGATTCAGTTAATGCACGCAATTTCCAAATTCTAATTCATGCGCAATTGCAAAATTGTAATTAAGTATACAATTCCGTATTAAAATGATACACACAATGCCAAGATTCAAATGAATTACACATGTCAAAGATCCGTATTAATTCAACAATTCTAATAGATTCAAATTAATTAAACAAATCCGAATTAAAATGAATGTACTCAATTGAAAACATAGAAAGTAGCGCCATCTACGCGACTCATTTCTGGTGCGCTTCAAGTTGAGTAGCATACGCTACTCAATTTGATCCTGGGTTTTTTCTGTGAGATTCAAATTAATGCAGACAATTCGACGATTTGAATTAATTACACATTTCCGAATTAAAATAAATGTACTCAATTGAATGATTCAAATTAATGCAGGCGATTCCAAGATTCAAATTATTGTTACACAAGTTTGAATTAAAATCATTGTACTCAATTCAAAGATTCAAAGTAATGCACGCAATTCCTAGATTCAAATTAATTACACAATTCCGAATTAAAATTAATCTACTCAATTCAAAGATTCAAATAAATTACACTATTCCAAATTAAAATTAGTTTACCTAATATTCAAAGATTCAAATTGATGCAAGCATTACTAAGATTCAAATTAAATACACAATTCAGAAATAAAATTAATATACACAATTCTATAATTCAAATCATTTACACATTTCTAAGATTCAAATTAATGTACCCAATTCAAAGATTCAAATTAATGTACGCAATTCCAAGATTTAAATTAAT
>WNHD01002456.1:8510-24451 GCA_011057455.1 Ganaspis sp. Gsp50 | reverse complement strand
TGAGTTGAGGACCTATTGTACTACTCACAGTAGTTAAAAAGTAGTAAAACCTACTACTTTTTTTTTCAGTGAACTTAAAACTACTTTGAAATATTTCCAAATACTTCCCAATACTTAAAAATATTTAAAAACACGTAAAAATATTTTGAAACTCTTAAAAATATTTAAAAATACTTAAAAATACTTGAAATTTTTTAAATATACTCAAAATTACTTTAAGATTCTTCTAGAATACTTTAAAATACTTTGCATTACTTGACAACTATTTAAGATACTTTAGAGCAATTCAAAATAATTCAAAATATTTAAGAACATTTAAAAGTACTTAAGAACATTTAAATATTCTTAAAATTATTTTAAATTTCTTCAAACTACTTCAAAATCCCCTTAAATATATCAAAATATCTCGTGAAATATTGCTAGTGCGTGATTATATAAAATTATGTGTGTGACATGGGAGCATCTAGGGTAATCTCGACTCGTGTGATTGCTGCACTCGCTGCGCTCGTGCGGCAAACTTCACACGAGTATCGATTCCCCTACAGATGCTCCCTTGTTACACAAATAACTATTAAAATATTTCAAAATACTTAGAATTATTTTAATATACTTCAGATTACTTCAAAATACTTCAAATTACTTTAAATTACTTTAAATTACTTCAAAATACATAAAAATACTTCAAAATACGTAAAAATACTTAAAACTACGTGATAATATTTCAGACTACTTCAATATACTTCAGAATATTTAAAAGTACTTGAAATTACTTTAAAATACTGCAGAATATTTTATATTACTTTAAAAGGCTTCAAAATATTTAAAGATACTTTAAAATAATTAAGAATAGGGTGACGGCACCAGTGGTGGATCAATTAAGCTCCTTAACTTTGTTATTTTGACTTTCAAGTCTTATATAGTTGCTCTTAGACAAATATCATGGTTATTCTTTATAATAGTATGACGAAGAAGGTTCCAATAGACACTTTCGTTTAGGTTAGACTTGATTTTAACATTTACCTTAAATTTCATAAGCCGTCAAAGATTATTTGTCAATGATCCTATTGTGGATCACTGTATTCAACAATCGTGATTATTACTGCTCCAGTTGTGGATCATCAATATGTATTACTTATAGGTGTTTTTAGATCTATATAGGCATGGAAGGAAACGGCTCTTATGTGAAAATAATAAAATAATTGAACCGCCTGCGATCAAAAGGGGTTACGCGTGAATTTCGTTGGCCCCGCGTACAGCGAATCTCCGGCTGATCCAGGGGCCAACAAAAGTGACGCGTAACCCCTTTTGATCGCAGGCGGTTCAATTGTTCTAAAATGTCTCCAAAATTTGTTGTTTAGCACCAAATTGTTACTTAACAATTACTGATATTTGCAATTCATTTATTTAAAAACGCAAAAGCACAGTGGCCATTTGATCCACGACTGGTGCCTTTACCCTATTTAAAAATATTAGTATTTTAAGTATTCTATAAAGTATTAACAGATTTTCAATTATTCGATTTTTAAATAATTTAAAAGTATTAAAAATACTTCAGAATACTTGTCAATATTTAAAAATACTTCAAACTACTAAAGAAAAAATACTTTATATCACTTAAAATGGTTTAACATTAAAAATAATGACCTTCTGTAATTTAAGTTCTATAGAAAATTATTTTCGCAATAACCCTATGGGCAAAAACTTTCATTATTTTAAAAGTAATTTAAATTCTCAAAAAATATTGAAAAATTCAGAAACATTTTAAAAGCGCACCTTGTTGATTTCCACCCGTGATTTCTTTCCAAAAAGGTGTAAATATTGAAAAAGTGTGCCAAAATAAATTATTATAAAGTCTCTCTATCATATTGTAAAAATCTTCAAAAATGATATGCTTTACGTGTGTCTTTTTTTCAAGTCTTGAACTTCTATTTGTCGCCCCAAGGTATTTGGCACCAGTTTACGGAGATTCAGCTCGTCACAACTATACTCTCGAGCGAATTTTGAATTCTCTAAATATGTCGCGTACGCGTTATATAAAACTTTCCAACTTTGAATGCCTTTAAAACTCAATGGGTATTAAAAGCAGCGGGAATTTCACACATAAATGATATTTTTCGCATTCTATCACTTGCTTCAACATAAAAATAGAAAACAAAAAAAAACTTACTTTGCCGTAAAAATACTTTAACTATTTTTCAATCTTGGCACACTTACAAGCGCAAAATTTGCATTTTGGTGCGTAGAAAATTTTTAAGTTTCGAATCTCTTTCAACAGTTTCCATATTTTTGAACAATATTAATGTACTCTTCAACAAAGTATGGCAGTTTCGATCCAAAATCTCTTTTCAAATTCTCGTATTAAAAGTACCTCTTTTCAAGCTATTTCAAGCGAATATTTTTAGATTGTAGAGTATCGCACGATTGTGACGGGCTTTTAAAGTCAGACTGATAATTTTTTACAGCTGACGAGAGAACCAATGTAGTAGAAAAAGCAAAAAAACCAAATAGTAGAAACAGTATTTTTCGTATAGCGAGAAAGATCAACAGTTCATTTTTAGATTATCTGCTTGAATTTCCGCTATAATAATAATTGGCAGTTTCCACAAGGTCAAAAGTCGAATTCGATTACTCAGATGGTACAAGGGATTAACATTGGAAAACATTAAAAAACATTACAAAACATAAAAATATAAAATAACATTTAAAAAAACATTAAAATGCAAACAAACATTAAAGAAAAAATTAAAATACATAAAAACATTTTTAAGAAAACTAATTTAATATAAAGATTTAACTGAATAAACAAAACTAAAAATAAATAAAAATAATACTAAATAAATATAAAACTATAGCTAAATAAAAGTAGTGAAAATAGCTAAAGAAATATAAAAATATAGGTACATAAAAGTAGAAAGTATAGCTAAAGAATTATAAAAATATGACAAAAAATGAAAATACATAAACTACTAAGACACTTTTAATTAAATATAAAAATAAAGAAAATTACTTACATAAATCGTCTATGATTTATGACAATTGCACACTCACCTGAAAAAGAAAGAAAAGAAGAAATTAATTTTTATTTAGTGACATTAGAGGTGGTGAATTGATAAAAGCAGTGTAAATAATGGATACAATAAGAAAAAGAAATGCAACATGTGAGGCAGACAATAATTCACGTGCTCTGTAAATTTTTAAAGTTTGTTTTCCAAAGTAGCAGGGAGCATTTTTGAGAAAGATTTTACCGGCATAACCGTTCAGTGTGTTTGGGGTATAAATAACAAAGTTGGGTGAGTAACTTCAAAAAAGAGCCAAAGAGTAGAAGTGCACGACTCGAGCAAGAAATTTATGGCCATGGTATACCTGAACATTTGCACGAAACTTTTGCGAATATTTTTTTTTTCTTTTGTGACCTGACGCAGGAAAAGTGCGCGTGAAATAAACATTGCATTTGTTTTATGCCTTTCATTCCGTCAAAAGCATCTAAACTGTTTAACTTTTCCCACTCTCGCTCTCTTCTTTCCACCTTCTATTCTCCGTTTAATCTCCTCTTTTTTAACCTCTTTTCTTTTTAAACTTCAGGGTTTCTACGATTCTGGAAAACATGGAAAACGAGGAATTCTCATGGAATTTCATTATTCCTCGTGGAATCATTGAAATCACAAGGCATTTTTATTTATGCCATGGAGATTTATTTATTTTGTGTACGACATTTATTACGTTTTACCAAAATTAATAATATACTTTTTAGCAACAAGAAAAAAATTCAAAATATTTAAAAATACTTTAAACGCCATCAGATTATTCCAGATTACTTTGGACTACTTTAAAATACTTAAAACTACAGCGAAATACCACAAAGTACTTCCAAATACCTCAAAATATATAAAAATCCTTAAAACCATAGAAATAAACATCCAAGGACTTAAAACTACTTCAAAATACTTCAAAGTTTTGTTAAATACTTCAAAATATTTAAGAATCAATAAAAGCACTTTAAACTCTTTTTAAATGCTACAAAATCCTCTATATTATATTAAAATACTTCAAAATACTTCAAAATATTTAGTTATACTTAAAATTACTTAAAAATATTTCGAAATACTTTCCAATACTTAAAAACATTAAAATATACTTATAATTACTTTACAATTCTTCAAGCTACTTGAAAATCCTATAAGATATTTAAAAATAATTAAAATATCATGAAGACATTCCAAAATACTTCAGAATACTACAAAATTCTTCAAAATACATCAAAATATTTTAAAATACTTATAATGCCTCTAAGATATTCCAAAATACTTAAAATTACTTTGAAATATTTTAGAATATTTTAAAATACTTAAAATTACTTCAAATTACTTTAAAATACTTCAGAATCCTTTATATTACTTTAGGGGCCGTCCATAAACTACGTCACGCTTTCGAGAGGGGGGTCGAATTTGCTGAGCGTGATGATCTGTAGAAAAAATGGCGCTAATACGTGTGAAGTTTGTGACGACAGGGGGGGGGTGGAAAAAATGTGAAAAATAGCGTGACGTAGTTTATGGACAGCCCCTTAAAAGGCTTCAAATTATATTTAAGAATTTTAGTATTTTAAGTATTAAATAAAGTGTAAAAAGATTTTAAAAAATCAGTAGTTTTAAGATATTTTAATAGGGTTTTTTAAATTAAAGAATATTTACCTTGAGTAATAAATTTTGTAGAAAGTTATTGTTTCAATAAGCCTAGGAGTATTAGAAAAACTTTTATTATTTCAAAAACAATTTAAATTCTTACAAAATCTTGGAAAATTCATTTTCTAACTCTTGAAATTTTGTGGAGAAATATTTGTCGAAACCCTGAACTCTCATTTTTTTATTCCTTTCGT
Organism: Ganaspis sp. Gsp50; assembly: GCA_011057455.1. Classification (NCBI taxonomy): domain Eukaryota; kingdom Metazoa; phylum Arthropoda; class Insecta; order Hymenoptera; family Figitidae; genus Ganaspis; species Ganaspis sp. Gsp50. Next base: position 19,578 of record WNHD01002456.1, on the reverse strand, counting down.
TTCTTTTTCTCACTTTTATTTTTCTTTCTTTTCTTTTTCTTTCTCATTTCCTTTTTAGACTCTTTCTATTCACTTTTCGGTGCCCTTCTTTTATCTCCCCGTTTTCTTGACTTTTTTTCTTTTTATTCAAACTGAGTATGCGAGATTAAAATAAGACGCATCGATTGCACTGTTGCTAAAAACTTTCAAACTTTCTACTACAAGTTATTCAACTTTTCTGAAATCGTGGTCTGAAACCCTCAGTTCGTAAAATCTAGAATCGTAAAGTTTACAATAGTCACGTCAAACAATCTTTGCCATTTGCAGTCGATGTTTTCCGTTTTACGATTCTCGCACATTCACATTGTTGAAATTCCTTCAATCGCGTGAAAAAGCTCCCGACTCGGAGGCTTGTTAATATTTCAAGTCGAGTGGAAAGAGAAAGGGAAAAAGAGAACGAAAAAAGGGAAAGAGAAAAAGAGAGAGAAAGGCAAAGCAAAGAAAAGAAAGAAAGAAAATGGGTAGAGAGAACGAGAAAGAAAGAAAAAAAGAGTAAAAGAGAGAGAGAGAGAAGGAAGAAGAAACAAACAAACAAAGAGGGAAAGAGAAAACGAGAGAGAAAGAGAGAAAGATAATAAGAGGATACAAATTTGAAAAGCAAAGAGCTTTAACTTTCGACACGAGCAATCAAACCAAACACGCAATCCTCTCTAGAAAGAGCGTCCATCTAGTTCTTATTCCTTACAGCTTCAATCAACAAAACTCGACTTTTCCTCGACTGCCTACTCAAATGAAAATTTCCAAAGTCAAACCCAAGTCCTCACAAATGCGAAACAAACAATCCCCACCCCTCTCGGTCATTACATCTACTCACAATTTCTCGTCTCTTTCCCTTTGATCCTAATTACCATCCAAAAATTGAAACTTTTTTCCCATTAATTTCCACTTGTGAATTTTAATGAAAACAAGTTTCGCTTAATGAAAAACCTAAATATAAACATTTTACCCCAAATGGATACACAAAACGGCAAACTTTAAAGAAAAAAATGCTTTCTTATTTATTTTAATAATTCTCACTATGAATTTATTATGAATTGGAATTATTGATTTTTGGAAAGAGAATAAATGAACACATAAATTGTTTCGTGCAGTAATAAGCGAATCATTGAAAGCGTTTAATGGAAAAGATTCTAAAGTTGCTGCTTGTTGACAGGTGGGTGTGTAATCTCTCTTTTGAACTGAAATATTTGATAATGAATATCGCAGCGTGCGGCGCTGATGGTCCGATATAAACACGACCGAGCACGCATGAAAGAGCTTTAATACTCCTGATTGAAAATGTCGGCCGGCATGTCCGATGATTTCTCCACAAAAGTATCTTCTCTTTTGAATCAATTTCACTCTGCGAGCTTCGACATGCAATCGTTACTGGCGATATTCCGCCAACAATGTTAAACGTCAGTTTTAAGCTGCAGCTTTTCAATTCCGGTCAACGACGATTAAAACAAAGCTTCTCTTTAATGGTCTCTGCTTTTCCTTTCCTTGGTCGAAAAACAAAAAAAAATTAATTTGAGATTTGCATATATTTTATATAAAAAAGATTGCAGATTTTTTTCATTTTTTTGTACTAGGTGTATTATTGATTGAGAAATGAAACGTGTTGGTTATTTTTTTTGTAAAATTTAGTTTTTACCATTATTTGTATGTGAAAAAAGGTTTCTTTTTGAAAGTCAATTAAAGTTCCTCCCTTGAGTGCGTAAAACGATACGCCTATGCCAGGATACGCCTATGTCATGGCACGCCTATTTATGCAAACTCCGTCCAGTTGTTGACAAAAACAAACTAACTATTCTTCGGCATGTAAAGAAGTTTATTCTTTGAAATAATACGCTACAAGCTCCGCCCTTTAATGAAATTGACAAACAGACACGCCCACTTGTGTAAAAGCACCGCCTATTTGTGGAAACAACGCCTATTTGCGAAAACGGAACACTCCTTTTAGTGCAAACTCCGCCTATTCGTGAAAGAACACTCCCTTTTCTTAAACTGCCCATTTGTCAAAAACATACACTCCCTGTAGTTTAAAGACCGCCCATTTATAAAAAACAGAACACATTTTGATGTGGAAACTCCGCCCATTCATACAAAGCACGTCCTCTTTCGCAAACACCACCTATTTGGTAAAAGCAGAATACTCCCTTTTGCGCAAACTCTGTCTATTCGTAAGAACAGAATACTCCTTCTGTTCCACCCATTCGTAAAAGAATCTACTCCCTTTTGTTTAAGCCCCGCCTATTCGTCAAAAAGTGAACGCCTCCATTCCTGCATACTCCACTTATTCATAAAAACGCTCCCTATTGTTTAAACTCCGCCCATTTGTAAAAAAAGAACACCTTTCGTGCAAGCTTCGCCCATTCATGAATAACACTTCTTGCACAAACTCCGCCCAATTGGTAAAAACAGAAAACTCCCTTTTGTGCAAGTTCCGCCTATTTGTAAAAACAGAACACTCCCTTTTATGCAAACTCCGCCTATCCATAAAAAACACTGTTCTGTTTTTTACAAATGAGTAAAGTATGCACAGGAGGGAGTGCTCTTTATGAATGGGTGGAGTTTGTCGAACTCGAGGAGCTTTGTTTTTGACAAAAGGGCGGAATTTCTACAAGAAGGAGTGATCTGTTTTTATGAATAGATGAAGTTTGTGTAAAAGCGAGTATTCAGTTTTTGCTAAATGTCCGGCGTTTGCACCAATATAAGTGTTTTTTACGAATGGGCGGAGTTTCCACAAAGAAGTGTATTCTTTTTTTTATAAATGGTCCAAGTTTAAACAAGAGGGTGTGTTTTTTATGAATGGGTGGAGTTTGCAGAACCTGAAGTGTTCTCTTTTTGACAAATAGGCGGAGGAGTATTTTTTTAAGAAAGTGTGGAGTTTGCACAAGAAAGAGTGTTTTGTTTTTGACAAATGGGCGGGGTTTAACCAAGAGGGAGTGTCTTTTATAAATGGGTGCAGTTTGCAAAACTGGAGGTGTTCTCTTTTTTACGAATAGGCGGAGTCTGTCCGAACGAAAGTTTTTTTTACGAATGGGCAGAGTTTGCACAAGAGGAAATGTTTTTTATGAATGGGTAGAGCTTGCACAACCGGCGGATGTTCTGTATTTGACATATGGGCGGAGTTTATAGAAAAAGGAGTATATTGTTTTTACGAATGGGTGGAGTTTGCACAAGGAGGAGTGTTCTGTGTTTACGAATAGGAGGAGTTTGCGCAAAAGTTAGTATTCTGTTTTTACCAAATGGGTGGAGTTTTTGCGCAAGTATTTTTTGACGATCATGCAGAGTTTGATTAAGAAGGAGTGGCCTGTTTTAAAACAGGCGGAGTTCGCGCAAATTCCGCCCATTTGGCAAAAACAGAGTACTCATTTTTTGTGCAAACTCAGTCTACTCAGAAAAACAGAACACCCCCTCCTGTTCAAACTCCGCCCACTCTTTAAAAACACCCCCTTTTGTGCAAATTCCGCCCATTCCTCCAAACAAACCACTCCTTTTTTCACAAAATCCGCCCCCAGTGTATCACAATAGCCCCCTTGCACCATAACAGCCCCAATCGACGCAATATCAAGAAATCCTCTACAAATTGACGACAAAAGATGCTAATAAACTATCCAAATTGTAATAAATTATCTTTTAGAAAGAAAGATAATTCTCAGGAGGCGAAAGAAGTGAGGAATTAAGAATGAAAGACTGGGATTCTTTGCTAATACCTGGGAGATTCCACGAAAGGCGACTTGCTTGATTGATGTATCAGTGAAATGAAATTTTTTTTCGCGTCGTGGCACTTGCTCCTGGAGCAGAAAAGCGTTGCCAACACTTTCTATCGGATTGACAGTGAGTACTTTGCAGGGAATGCAAATCTCATGGACCATTTGTCAATGCTGTACCCCTGTCCAGTCAGAAGGGGGACGCTTTAATCGACAATCATTTACTCTCTGACTGCGACTCTACCCCTCGCTCTCTTTGCACTCTTCTCTCACATCCCCCACCCCCTTTTCCTCGCGCTTCTCTCGTCCCTCTTCTCGTGACTCGACCATCGCTCACATTCGAAACACCTTCTCGCATAACAACCCACACAGAGAGTGGGAGTTCTTCGGGGGTAAAGCGGCTGTCACAGTAAAGCACCATCTGTTGATACCCTTCTCACTCCGTTCGCTGTCCACTCCAATCGGAGATTGATATTTGCGCCAATCTGCATATATATCTGCCAAACGCAGCACATTTTTTTCATACTTTTATTTCTACAGTTCCCAATTCTCTGTAGCGGTTCACTGTGTACAGGTCGAAAAGTCAAAGCTCAACAAAACGCTGTTCTATAGCTTTAAATTCTTCTTTTCTGTTAAAACGAAAAATAAAGCGACCATTTTTTGTCTTGTAGATTTACAGGTTTCAAAATTGGTGGAGGGATTAAAACAATTTTGAATTAAGTAATTTTTTATAGAAAAAAAGTATCTAAAATTTGGGATTTTTCCAAATGATTTTATTAAATTTGTACCGCATTTTTTGTATTTTCCAAGTAATTATTGCATTTTTTTACTTTCTTCTTTGTAGTTTACTCCACTTTTGCAACTTTTAAATTAATGTAAATTTTATTTTTTAAAATACTAGAATTTTGCCTACTTTTTAAAATCCTACTTTCTCGAGTTCTTTATTGAAACACAAAAAGTCAATCGAAAAAAATAGAGAAAAAAGTAAAATCTACACAAAAGAAGAAAGAAAAAAGAAGTGGAGAAAATTTAAAAAAAAATTCCTTAAACTAGGAAAATTCTTTTATAGTTTCTTTCTAATTTTTTTATTTTCCTTCTAGTTCCTCTCTAGTTTCTTTTTATACTTTCTTGTAGTTTCTTTCTAGTCTTTCTATAGTTTCTTTCCAGTTTTTCTATTTTTTAGTCCCTTTCTAGTTTCTCTGCAGTTTCTTTATATACTTTCTTTCTACTTCCTCTCCAGTTTCGTTCTAGTGTTTCTATAGCTTCTTTTCAGTTTTTCTATAGCTTCTTTCCAGTTTTTCTATAGTTTCTTTTTAGTTCCTCTCTAGTTTCTTTATATACTTTCTTTCTAGTTCCTCTCTAATCTCTTTTTAGTTTCTCTCTAGTTTTTTTCTAGTTTCTTTATATACTTTCTTTTTACTTCCTCTATAGTTTCTTTCCAGTTTTTTTATAGTTTCTTTTTAGTTTCTCTTCAGTTTCTTTCTAGTTTTTCGATAGTCTTTCTATAGTTTCCTTCTAATTTAAAGAAAATCATTGTATTTAAACTGTAAGATTTCTTGGTGGTGAAATTGTCTTTTCTTAAACTTCAAGAGCTTGATTTTATTTTGAATATTTTAAAATTACATAGTTTAAAAGCAGATAGTAAGAAGAGTTTAACTGGACTTAAGATTTGACTCTAAAGTTGGATTTTACGAGACACGATTTACTCTCCTGGAGATAAACTTTAATTTAAACTTTAAATCCCTGCATATGAATAAGTGTGGTGTTAAATGATTAACAGAAAGTCAAGATTGTCGTTTCAAAGGCACTTCCATAAATTATATTGCAGACAATAAATTATCTATTACATACAGAATTTTGAAAAAGAAAAAAAAATTACAAATCTCATCTGATTGTTGCAAATTGTGCCCGTAAATTGGATAATAAATGAAAATGATATTATTTTGCAAAACATGCTGCTACATATTGAAAATACTATGAGACACTGAAGTTCTTAAACTCGCTTTGGAACACTTATACTTTTATCAATGACGATCAAGTCGTAAAAATATTTCAGAATTGGCTTCAAACTTTAATAAAAGTTACTCCATCGATTTCGTTTTACGGCTTCCACTACATGATGGGTGTTTCTGAATTTATTTGAATACCAAAAAGGAAACAAGACTCATATGCATGTATGTACTTTTTTATGAATTAGGTATTGTAGTTTCATATTTTATTTATAACAAGAATATACACAGACAGAAAATACACTCAGACATAAAATCTTATATTGCAGCTATTTATTTAATCGCATTTATTTTGTGCGCGGCAACGTCGCAATTTTTAACAAGGCGGGATAATTTTCATTCACATGCAACGTTGCAATTTATGTGAATATAGCAAACTTGCAATTTACGTTGACGCGACAACATCGCAATTTCTGATATGACAAAATTTCTATTTACGCTGACGCGGCAACGTCGCAATTTTTCTTCACGTGGCAAATTCGCAATTTTTAGAAAAGAGAAACCAACTTTTCTGGATATTACAAAATCCCAATCTTTAAAAAAAAATTGATCCAAATGTTTATGTGACAACGTCGCAATTCGAAACAATTTTGTTTATTTTAATAAACCAAAAATTATAACGCACAAACAAAAAATGGCAAGACGTTATTTTCGTTTGCAACTTGATACAAAAATTTGCTTGAATTTAACAAATATTTCTATAAATCAAATAAACATTTCTTTGACCATATATAAAATATTTGTCTGATTCAAATAAACATTTCTCTGACCCTATATCAAAGAAAAATTTCTTTGATTCAAGTAAACATTTTTCTGACCTTGCAAGTAAAAAAGTTGCCAAATAAAGACAAAAAGTCCTCTAGAGAATCGGACTTTTTAAAAAAAAAATTCTCAAGATTTTCCAGATATAAAAGGTGATGGGTTTGTGTTTATCGGACAGGAATAACGTCACGGTTTTCGAATGCGAAGACATCTTGAAGCTAGTCGGCAGCAAAAGCAGAAACTCATCGGGAAGGAGACGCTCGGCGTGGATATAATAACGTCTCCTCAGGAGACCAGCCAGTAATAACCAGAGTGGCGGCTCAAGATTGGGGTTAGGGGAGGGAGGGTGGCGGCAGTTGACGGTTGAATTAGGGGGGTTGGGTACGCCTGCCCCTTGACCTCCCCGTGGAGCGTGGCGTCGAGTCGCGGCCCGCTGGAACGAGCAAACAGCCGCATATTGCTTCCAAAAACTGCGAGACCCTCCCCCCACTCCTTCATCCCAAAAACCCACCAATGCCTTGTCACCGCTCTTTTTAATAACACCCTTCATCTCCTTTGGGACTCCTCTTATTTCGCTTGGCTTGCTTAAAAATTCCATCTTGCTTCTCTTTTTGAATTCTCTATTTCGTTGTTATATATTTATTATCTATATTATATATATTATATAAACATAGATCTACAAAGTAAAATAATTTCTCTGACAGACCACGTATTTCGCTCAATCCGAATTCGAGGTCAAAATTCGGTTCGCGTTTTCTTTCTAGCCTCGAAAACAAGAAATTTGAGTTTAAATTGTTATAGAATTTGTTTAAACTATTTAAAAGATGCGAAACTAGTATTAATGTGATCTTTGAAGTGTTATCTTTAATTTGAGCCCAGAAAACGTGAAAAATATTCAGTGGTTCCCGAGTTATGACTCAAAACATTCGCGCACGTAAATCGGCCAAGCGCATTATTTGTAGGTAAAATCTCAGTTTGGCCGATTTACATGCACGGTCATATCTCGGGAACTGCTGAATATTTTTCAAGTTTTCTGGGCTTAAATTAAAGGCAACACTTCAAAGATAATATTAGTGCTAGTTTTGCATTTTTTTATATAGTTTAAACAAAGTCTATAATAATTTAAACTCAAATTTCTTGTTTTTCGAGGCTAGAAAGAAAACGCGAAGCAACTTTTAAATTCTGATCACGGATTCGGATTCAGCGACACGAAATGTTTTTATTTCAGTTCATGAAAGTAAAAATGGTTGTAATACATAAAAAAAGTAAAAGTTGATTGTAAAGGGGAAAATAATTTATGGACAGCACTCTGTGGGTGTCACGCGTAACATATCGAGTTGACGTGTAACTTTAAAAGCCATTCAATGAGAATTAAAGAGAGAAAGAAAGTACTCGTTTTACGTTACTGACTTTGTAGATCGATGAGTCGTCGAGTCTCTAATGTCAGAAGCATTAGAACTGACTAGTTTTTCATTAGCTGCAAAATCTCGAGATAAGCTCACACAAAATCCCCAAAGCTCATTGTCAGAATAAATCCTGTTTTCCAAATGGAAAAGAATTTCCCATCCAGGAATAAAAATTCCCAAAAATTATTTAACAATTAAAATGTGGAATCCTATCCTGTCGCTATCTGCAATGAGACAAATAACTTTTTCTGCAATTTTTGCAACACTTTTTAAAACTATTTGCTAATTGTTTAATATTTTGTAATACCAAATTGCTCATTGTTGCTCTCTTTTAATACCAAATTGAACAAATTAACAAATAGAAACAAGCAAATATGCGAAAGCAGGTTGAAAGTTTTTTCTGGCTTACAAGCAAAGCGGATATACACATTTAGACTGTAATCTCTAAACAATCGACAAGAATTTCAAATATTGAATATATCCGAAAGATGGAAAGTTTTCTTGAAAGGGGGTGGAAAGGAAGGGGGATTTCCAAAGGGATGAAATGAAAGAGTTTTGGTTTGGTCTCAACTTTGTTCAAGATTGCTGTGTACGGGAGAAAGAAGTTTTTTGTATTTTGGAGCCTTGGGCAAAAATGCACGAGCGATTCGTAGAGAGGAAACGACTCGAGAGAAATAAACTTATTACGTGGCCGAAGGGTGATGGAAAAAGTGGTCTAATATCAGCTCTGTACTGCAGTTGATGAGACAGAAAGATATAAAAGAAAAGGTAGAAAAAGGAGTTAAAAAAATGTATGTATATACGTATATAGATATTCTGTATATGTATAGATATTCTACACACATATTATATAGATATTCTACACACATATAAATATACTACACAATTGTAGATGAGAAAGGTTCACATATTATAGACTCTACGTACACGTTCTTATATCCTCTTCCCTTTCTTTTCTCATCTCACTTCCCTCACTCTTATTCTCTTATCGACTTTGCCAATTTTTTTCCTTCTTTTTTCGGTCCAGGACAATGGGATGCTCTCGAAGAATCGAAAAGACTGGACCACAAGGAAGCTTTCCGTTTGGAATGTGAGCACGAGTGTGAGTGGAAAATCGCTCAAGCGTTTCGTATACAATGTTTTCGAGAATGCTCAATGGTTTTTTGCGGATAAAAAAATAACCTCGGGACTTTATTTTTCATCAAAAACTCTGGTTATTATTTTTTTCCACTCAACACCAAATATGAATCATTACTTCAAATTAACGCACGTGCGCGCCGAAGTTTTAGGTTATGTTATTTTTAGGTTATTCCAGGATGATGTTATTCATTTCGAGATGAGACATAACCTAAAAATTGAAAAAGTGAAAATAACTTTTGAGAAGGTGAGAAGAACTCCAATTTGAAAAAGAGATGGAGTTTGAAGAGATGGAATTTGGAAGAGTGATGATAATTTATGATTTGGGTTTGAAAAAGTGAAAGTAAATTTCACATGTGAGAAAGAGGTGATTGTTTCTGGAACAAAGCAAAATTAATAGTAGCGTTTGCGCTTGAATGAGAATATGATCTATTTGCGAATCTTGATAACGTCGTTTATAGAAGCAAATGGACAGAAAGTGTAGAATAGTGAGCGATTGAAACTGCACTGCAGGAGTTGGAATAGAATATACATACCAAATCGTTTGAGGTTAATGCTATTGTTTCACTGTGATATCAATTTCACCAGGAATGGGTAATACAAGCTTCTCCCTCAATTCTAACGTACATATATATATACATATATACGTATAAGGCTTCAAGGATCGAGGGAAAATGGAAAGACAATCGACTCTGAGGAAGATTTGCTCTGTGATAACGATATTTTCCTTTTAATGCTCTACTTCGTGTATATTAAACATACAAAGCTTTTTAAGAAATCCATAAGGACTCTTAAATGATTTTAACTACTTTTTTATTTTATTTCTTTTCTCCCTTTTCCATTTCTCTTTTCTGTCTTTTCTATCTTTTCTATCTTTTCTATCTTTTCTTTCTTTTCTTTCTTTTCTTTCTTTTCTTTCTTTTCTTTCTTTTCTTTCTTTTCTTTCTTTCTTTTCTTTCTTTTCTTTCTTTTCTTTCTTTTATTTCTTTTCTTCCTTTTCTTTCTCTCTTTCTATTCTATCTATTCTATCTATTCTACCTGTTCTATCTTTTCTATCTTTTTTTTCTTTTCCGTCTTTACCTTCTTTTCCTTCTCATATATAAACACGGAAAAATTCTGGTTAAGCCTCACTTAACATTTTTTTCCAGTTATTTTAACCAGAATTCCGGTTAAATTTGCCGGACGTCCGGTTAAAATAACCGGAATTTGTGTTAAAATAATTGGAAAAAATGTTAAATGAGGCTTAACCGGAATTCCAGTTATTCCAACCGGATAGTTTTTTCCGTGAAGGATCTTTTTTCCGTGAAGGATCTTTAAATATGTTAATGTATTTTTTAATATTTTGAAGTATTTTCAAATATTTAGAAGTAGTAAGAAGTATTTGAAAGCAGTTTTGAGTATTCTGAAATATTTTAAAGACATTTAAACTGTTTTAAAGTATTTTGACCTTATAGATTTTTTAAGCATTTTCAAATATTTTGAAGTAATTTGAAAATATTTTGAAGAATTGGGAAGTATTTGGAAATATTTTAAAGTAACTTTAAGTATTTTTAAATATTTTGGATGATTTTGCAGTAGTCTCTAAAGTATTAAAATAATTTAAATTATTTTCGAATATATTACTCTCTAAATTTGAATTAGTCACTTTTTACTAATTGAACAGCACCGAATCGTTTATTAAATGAATTAGTAACCGTTTTGACTAATTTTTAGTCAATAGTGACTAATTATCAGTAGAAAACTACAAATTCATTTTGTAAAGCTTACTAATTCAATTAGTAAGGGTAATAAACGATTCCGTCCTATTTCAATTAGCCAAAACGCCCAAAAGTGACTAATTCAGATTTAGAGAGTACAGTCATTCTAAGTATTTTTAAATATTTTGATGTATTTTGCAGTATTTTGTAGTATTCTGTAGTATTTCAAGTAATTTTAAGTATATTGGAATATTATCAAAACATTTTAAGTATTTTTATGTATTTAGATGTATTTTGTAGTATTCATTAAGTATTCTGCATTA
>WNHD01002455.1:0-28826 GCA_011057455.1 Ganaspis sp. Gsp50 | reverse complement strand
AATAAAACGTCATAAAAAGTTCTGTAGGTACTTTAATTTCACAAAAATTTCTAGTGAAAATGGTCAAAAATTTCAAAGTTGCATAAATAAAAAAAAATAATTTTTTTTTATCGCTTTCAACATAAATAAGGTGTTGGATGAAATATAAAAGCTATATATGTAAGTATTATTAAAAATGAAAATTGGGAACATAGAAAAGTAGGGGTACCCGGTTTGACCCGCCTACCCGGTTTTGCCCCACTCTCCCCTAACCTAAGCTTGAACTTTTAAATCGTTTTTTCGTTCTGGTCATTTTTGTAGATTTAATTGTATAAAAAAATACTTTCTCATTAGTGGTGAGAATGTAAAAATAGAAAAGTAATTACCAGAAAAATGAGAAATAAGTAGTGTAACTAGAGAAACGAAAATTACCTGTAGAGTAATTAAAAAATTGTAAGAACGAAAATTAACTGCAGGAATGTAAACAAATATAAAGGCAAATTAACTGCAATATATTTACAAAAAGTGTTAACAATTGTGCACTAAAACGAGAAAAATAAAAAAAGAATAGAAAACGCTTAAAATAAAATAAATAGTCAAAATAAATGAAAACAAAAGGTGAAAATAAAAAAAAAGATAAAAATAAAGAAAAAGATGGAAATAAAGGAAAAGGTGAAGATAAAGAAAACAATGAAAATAAAGAAAAAGGTGAGAATGAAAAAGACGAAAATAAAGAAAAAGATAAAATAAAGTAAAAGATAAAATAAAGAAATAGGTAAAATAAAGAAAAAGGTAAAATAAAGCAAAAGGTAAAAATAAAGAAAAAGGGTAAAACGAAGAAAAAGTTCTAAAAAGATGAAAAGACAAAAGTAAAAAAAACAGTATAAAACAAAAAAATAAAAACAATGTTAACTAAAAGGCAGTTAAAATAAAGTAAGAGTAGATAATGTGGGATTTATTATTTGATTCGATCAAAGTACCGGGAAAATGATGTCACAATTTAAGGTCGTTCATACAGAGTCCACTCCCTCTGTCCTAGACCTAGACTGTTGTCTAAGGGGGTCGATGGCAGTCGTGCCTTCGCCTCAACAAGAGGTGGCACGAAGGTGAACGCATCTATAGATTCTCTAGATTTGCAAGAGCACCTGTAATCCTCTAATACTCCAAGCCTTAATTCACTGCAGAGTAGATAATATCTGGTGCTTTTAGCTTCGTCGACTTGAGTCAAAGGATCACTTACTCCTTCTCTACATAATGCACCACAGCACTCCCAACAAGTTATAAGGCAGACAAGAAACTAAACTACAAGTTTCCCACTTTATAGAAACCATGAATTACCTATCATAATATGCGGTTCATTACTCGCTAACGAAACACTGCTACTTGATCTTCACGGTAACCCATCGATTTCCCAACTTCTCGATATCACCTAATTCTTATCATATTCCACACGCCAAGTTGGCGGGTTCAAAATAAAATATAATGTTCAAGCGTATAGGATCAAAAGACAAAAGAACGCAAGAATGGTTTATTTTTTAATTGCAATTTTAGTCGAATTTTGGTCTATATATTGAAGTTGAATTCGTCTGGACATTAAAAGAGACTTACCATTTGGTTTGGAAATAAAAATTGAATCAAATCTTGGTCTGGAAATAGAAAAAAACAAAATTAGTATACCTTTTGGAACAATATTAGTATATAGCTTTTGGAAAAAAATTATTATACCTTTTGGAGCAAAATTATTATACATTTTGGCCAAAATTATTATATATTTTGAACAAAATTTATTATACATTTTGGTCAAAATTTATTATACCGTTTGGTAAAAACTTTGTATCAAACAAAATTCGGGTACAAATTCAAAAGCAAATGAATTAGTGGAATGTAATTTAAGCGAAATTGGTAATTATCTGGATAAAGAGAGAAGAATTGAAAGATTCGTGTGGAAAGGGAAATTGGGCGAAAGATAAATATTGGAACATTTGTGACACAATATTAGGCATGTAGGTACACTTGCCTCCTAAGAAAAGCAAAGAGGATCAGAGGTCGGCTGCGGAAAGGGTAAGACGATGGCAGGCAGAGTAAAGCAAGGAGTTCTCGCGTGCAGCCTTGACATGAGCCAGGAAATCAATGGGACCTCCAACTAACACACTATTAGTGTGTGTCGTGCAATCTAACCAGTCTCAAGAAAATGAGAACTTTTGATGCACACTCCGTATACTTTAATAATTCAAAAAATACACAATTTACCATCTTTTTAAATCCCAAACCAAAATCACACTAATTTTCATGGTTATCTCAATACCTGGTTTTTAAAGACCATAAAAAGGCCGCCATCATCGTGTATTCTTATTTTTATTCGCGTAAAGTCTTATTTTCATTCTTGTAAGGACTTAATTTCATTCGAAAAGTCTTATTTCCATTCGTGTAGTCTTATTTTCAAATAGAAAATTTGTCCTCGAAATAACCACAAATTGGTAATTTTTAATAAACGATTACAAATTTGCAAAATTGTGTCAAGAAAAAAAATTGCATAAATACAATAAAAACGAATACAAAAGGAAATAACATTTTGCTTCCTTATAGAGAAAGCATTCTAATCGTAACGATTTTCAATGTTTCCTTTAGTTTTTTATGAAATCTATTTTTAAATTCTTTTTCACTGACAAAATTTAAATTAAAAGGAATGTGGAAAATAACATTTGGGTAATAAAGAACATTTTCCGGATAAGGACATTGGAGCAATTGTTGGAAACAGTAAAAGTCCGTTTATTACGAAAACAAATGAAAGCCAGTTTTAGAATGTATATATTGAATTTAAACGAATTCATAATATAAAAAGTAGTATTTCAACGGATATGAAAGGATATTTTAATTCCGTGTTCCATGTTTGTATAACTCAAAGAGAGAAGGAAACAAAAATTCATTCTGTAACGCGTTAATTAATTTTTCCGACAGTTTGAATTTCGTTGAATTAAGAGTCTTTTTTCACTTCTATATATGAAACTTCATTCTATGTATCATCTCGCAAATCTAAAGGCTGTAAAAGCGATATTATTTTCATCAAACGATATTTTTATGTAAGACTGTTTTTATAAAAGTACATATTAATAGATATAAAGAATCTTTTTACAAAGAATAAAGGTCTATTTTTATGTAATATATTATTTTGCAGAGCATTCATGTATATTGTTTTTATGTACTTTCTGTTTGGTTCTGAAGCCTCTAAAATCGAGAATCTATTTATAAGACGTAGTTTAATTTACAATAAAATTTTCACTGTTTACATAAAATAAAATTAATAAATATTTCTAGCAATTTTCTTTGTGAAGCACAGAAACGAGACAATAAATAAGAGCTTCCATGAAGAAACTTCATTTATTTATAAATAAATAATTAAAATTCAAGAAAATATTAAATAATGAAAAATTAAATATAATATATTCAATGGAACGAACTCAGAAACTCGAAACGCATTCAATAAAATCCAAGTATTAAAATGCATTCAATAAAATCATATTACTCCAATATAAAATTCCTCTCCCGACTAAAGAAAATGCTGTCCCTTAATAAAAATCTCTTAATAAAACTCCCTTAACTAAAATAAATAAAAATTCCTCACTTTATTGAAAAATTCTTCAATAAACCTCTTGAGCTTGATATTGAAACTTTTCCATAAAACTCTAGAATGTTATTTCTACCTTATGTTCCCTTATTTTTTAATTATCCAAGAATTAATCTCGTGTCAGTTTGAATTAAAAACAATAAGCCATGGATTGATAAATGAAGAAACATTGTATTGAGTTGTTTAAGGAGTTGATGAAAATAGAAACGCCAATCAGGATCAGTGGCGGCTGCTTAAGGTGTCAATTGTAAAAGTGAGTCTGTTGTCTGCTTTGTCATCGGAATCAATTTCAATCGATGAAGGACAAGATGAATTAGCTCGTGCAGTATGAAAGACGGAATGAACGTTTCGTACCAGTAGCGAAACGTTTGTGGCATGAACCTTGACACGAGAAAGTCTAGCGACCAATGCGAGGCCGTCACCCTTTGCTACAATTCTGCACACTATGCACGAAACTCTTTCAACCCAACGTCCATGCTAATCTAGATCAATGGCACAACTTTCAAAAAGCTGCTGACCGCCACAAAATATCCTACTTCCTAACTTGGTCCCAAAAAGAATTCAAAATTATAAATTGGCTTTTTGGAATTGAAAAACATATGTTCTTTGAAGACAAGTAATTAACAATGTAACTAACAACATAACTAACAACATAACTAACAATGCAACTAACAACATAACTAATTGGCAACTAATGAACGTGGAAATTAAATTACGTACATATAAAACAGAAAAGTTAAATTTGAAAGTGACTGTAAACAGTTGCTTGAAAAAGTTATTTTCTTATGCAGGTTTTAGAGTCAATAGTAAACTTATATTAACACTTGCGGTACATAGAAACGCGTGAAAATAGAACTTGCAATGTTTTTATCTCTTAGAGGTTTACTTTATGGAAAACAGTATTTTCTTTGAGCTAAACTTTATATCTGGCAGTAAAAGTTTAGGTATATCTGGTTATGGAAGTAATAAGATTGTTATATTTGTTTAAGGAGTGACGAAACTGATAAAGGTCATTCATTTTTACCCAAATCTATTGCGCCACGAATTATCTAATTAGAATCGAAATATATATAAATTACCAAATAAATAATAATAATAAATTTAAATAATACGGCCATAAACTTTCACTATTGCTTAACTTTTACTGCTAGTCAACTTTTGCATCTATTCAACTTTTACTACTAAAACAAAATATAAAATTTAATTAAATAAAAAATGTATGAACGCTTACTTTTCTACAAGTGTATAAAACCTTACTATAGAAATAAATGCAAAGATTTACTTTTACGTATAAAATCTATCTAAAGAATCGAATACAAAAATTTACTTTAAAGTGCATAAAATCTAACTAATGAAATAAAATACAAAAAATTACTTTACAAATATGATCGTCCACAACAAAAGGTACCTTAAGTCAAGAGCCCATAAGGTACCTTTTGTCATGGACGGTCGCAAATGTAAAAAATGTAACTATAAAAATGAAAACAAAAACTGATTACAAAAACTGTTTTAAAAATTGCTTTACAAACAAAAATACAAGAATCTACTTTACAAGTGCAGAAAATCAAACAAAATAAATGAAAAAATGTACTCTACTGTATAAAATCCATCTAATAAAATGAATACAAAAATTCACTTTACAAGTCTATAAACAATGAAATTAGAAAATGACACGAGAGGGTATTGCGCAGTGGACGGATTTTCAAGCACGAGAAAGCATTGCTCTCACATTTGTAAAGAATAAATGCAAATTTAACGCATTAGATTCCTGATTACTGAGAAAGAAGAAATATGAGTCTGAAATAGGGGTGTTGAAAAGCTTATATTATGTGGAGGGTAAAAAAGCTACACGAAAAGAATCTTGAGTTTAGACCCACCTGCAAGGAGACCGAATACGTCGTACATATATATAGACCGACTACATAAGCGAAAACCAGCAATATGTATCAGACGAGTGTGTAATAAAAGAGCTTTCTGGGTCGCATTAAGGTAATGTGTTCGTGTCGTGGCCCATTGAGGTCTGCTTTAAGTTCCCTCTCAGTGAAAAGTTTCACTGACTTTTCTCACTAGATGGATGTTAATCATTATCTCTAAAATGACTGCATTTCACAGCATCCTCTAAAAGGACTCAATTCCACAAAATCTCGACTCAATCCCCGTGAATCGCAAATTTTAAACAATCGTCTAAAACCACAATCCAAAAAAAGTAAAGAAACGAAAAAAACAGAGGAAAAAGTAAAGAAAAGAAGAAAGTAAAATAAAGAAAGTAAAAAATAGTAGAGAAAAGAAAAAAAGTACCTTTTTGGAAAAAATTAATTCACCGCACAAAAGGTGGTGCAAGTTTGAAACAAGTTTCGAAGAGAGCACAGTTAGCAACATATCTGCAAAATTTTCTGAATAAACATAAATGTGTAGAATTTAACACGAGGAGAATTGTCCGGAGTTCATGTGCCGTCCAACTTGCAAACTCCATTACTTTCTGCCCCTTTCCTCAAAGCTATTCAAATGTAAAATCGAAAATAGATTATCTTCTATTCTAAAACTTTAGCAAAGACCAGAACTTGAACAAAGTCACTAAAAGAGGCAACAAACTTTAAGTGAGGAATGTTAGAAAACTAATTTCTGGCAAATTACCTCCCGACTTGAATTCCAGAGAAATATACATTGAGGTTGCATCCAAAGTATATATTCTGTTATCTGGACCGAATGTAACTCAGAAATCGATTGCACAGATGTATTTGTAACCAAAACTTTAGTCGTTACTTTAAACCTCTTCAAAGCGACCTATAAATAAGTTTCCGAAACGGAAAAATCTGCAGAGTCGGAATTTTTTAGCTTTCGAAAAAACTTTAATTAACAAAGTTTTTATTTTCACTGGTGCACTGCTGCAAACAAAAAATTGTTAAACAGAAACAATGTAATTAATTTAATGAAATTTTTGTAAGCAAATTAATTCAGTGTTGTTTGAACTCACGTTTAAACTGACAGAAGTTTTAATTATTTCAATTTAAATGAAATTATAATTTATTTAAATATTGAATGAAATGTATTTTGATATTGAACGAAACTTTAATGTATTTTTATATTGAACGACATTTCAATTTATTACGATATTGAACGAAATTTTAATGTATTTTGACTTTGAATTAAATTTTATTTTATTTAATAATAAATTGTAATTGTAAAAAAAGAAATTATTCTTTTCATTAAATGCAATTTCAAGTTATTATAATTTGTAATTCTTCTACAAACATGAAACGAGAATTTGTCAGTTTGATAATAAAAGGGATAATTTGATAATATCAATAACTGGTATTGTAATAAAATTTTTAGAAGGGTTAATAAATAATGTAATTTGAAATTCGGATAAACAGTTGGGTTTTTATGGTGCGAATAATGGCCGTAAGCGATAAAAATAAGAGATATTTTTCCAACAAGCGAAACTGGCGTTTTAATAGAGAGTCATTAATCATATTTAGCAATTCCGATCACTTACAATATCGATTTGACGTCATTTCTATCGCAAGAAATCTGGATTAATTGTGTACTCCGAGCTTGAAATTTCTTTTCCTAATTTTCCTATTCTTCACCTTTTGAATATTCTCTCCATTCAAAATCCACATTGTCATCAATTATCCTTCATTTGTCAAAATACGACTTATCATTGTTATTCCAGATTTCTTCCAAATCTTATTTATTATTATATTAAAATATTTTTGATTCAAATGAGACGAATGCAGGGACATTTTTTAAATTCCTTTTGTAAAAATTGTAAAAAATATTTTGTAAAGCCTTTTGCTAAAGAAACATAGCTTTTGTTAAAGAAATCTTTTTGTTTATTAAGTCTTTTGTGAAAGAAATGTTATGCAAAATTTTAAAAAGTATTTCACTTTAGTTTTTAGAAAATTGTCTCCAGGAGGTAGCCACCGCCGACCCTATCGACAGCCTCTTTATATTTCTGACATTAAGGAGGGATTGTAATTTAATAACTGAAGTGAAACTCAAGTGGGGTTAAAGTAGATCTGAAATAGAAATTATTTTAAACCTCAGAGAGGCTTAAATGAAAGAATGCATAGGTAAAACTACACTAGAGCGGTAAAAGAGTGCCGCCGACCTCGCCAGCGGCCTCCGTAAAATAAAATAAAACTAAACCCTTGGAAAACTTTTTAGATTCAAAATTCTTTCGTCGAAAAAATTACAACCAAATTTCTTTTGTCAAAAAAACTACAAACAAATTTCTTTCGTCGAAAAAACTACAACCAAATTTCCTTCACCACAAAAATAACCCCAATTCGTTTACCAAAGAAATTAAAAATTTCACAAGCTTTCCACACTAAAAAAGTTTCCTATTAAAAGGGACATAAAATTCATATAAAGAAACTATGTCAATAAAGAAACTATGCACTATGTCAACTCCGAAAAAACAACAATTATTCAGCAACACGTTTAGAACTAAATTAATAATTCAGCCGATTCGCAAAACTAGGTCTGTTAAAAAGTAAAAATTACAGCGAAAAAGCTTTTTCGTCGCTTGATCATTTTAGCCGAGTTTTGCAAAAGTTGCTTCTATTTGCGCTGGGACGTGTAAATTTTAAGAATCGCGCAATGAGAAATCGAGTTCAGATGGCACTTTTGCAACTCAAGCAGCAAATTATATGATATTTAACACTCCCAAAGGGACTTTAAAAATGAGCAAGTTTACCGCACGGTGTACCGCAATTGCCCTGGACTTCCGCACACATACAGCATACATACATAACCGCATTGAACCGCTGCCAATTCTGGCACTATTTTTTTATTCAGCTCTAGGTACTTTCGGAAACTGCAAGTAGATTCGAGTGGTTGATCTTAAATACAAGCTCGTCGATAATTCCAAAAGCAACTTCTTAAAAAAGCTCCACCTCGTCTCTCTCTCACTCTCCCTCTCTTTCGACTGGGTCGCGCATTCCGTCGTATTTTAACTGCACTTAAGGGCATTCGGCGCAGCTGGGAATGCATCCGACAGTAACGCGTATACGTGGAAATTGGGGCTCAGTCCGGAAACTCGGTGAGCTTAAAGATTTATGGCGGAAACGGAAGTATTTCCCCAGGAAATATCGTCTGCACCGGGTGCATTCGTTTGAAAACATCGAATGCCTCCTATGGTAACTGCTCAAGATTTGTGAGCTTAGTTCTTCCTTCGATACCACCCTTTTCTTCTCTAGCACCCCTACCCCCTCCCCGACCCCTCACGCCGACCCTCTAAAGTATTTAAATTTAAATTTCTATACGATTCTCAAAATAAAATGCTCGTTTGTCAAATGCCTCGAAACGAACTTAAGGAACTGTTAAAAAGTCGTAGATTCTCAGAAAATAAAATAAAACAATTTAGTCGAGAAATCAGAATTGTAAATGGGTAATGTAAATT
Organism: Ganaspis sp. Gsp50; assembly: GCA_011057455.1. Taxonomy (NCBI): domain Eukaryota; kingdom Metazoa; phylum Arthropoda; class Insecta; order Hymenoptera; family Figitidae; genus Ganaspis; species Ganaspis sp. Gsp50. The sequence continues at coordinate 19,815 of WNHD01002455.1, read as the reverse complement.
AATGTAACTACTTGTACATAGAAAAATATTATTACAGACTAAGAAAAAAAGAAATATGAATGAGTGATGTAAATTAATAAAACTAATTGGAAAGAAAAATATGATTACAAATTAAGAAAAACAGAAATAGAAATGAAATGTCAATGAATGTAACCAATAGCAATAATAATAAAATCTATAGAATTATAACGCTAAGAAAGTAAAAACAGAAAATTAGAAAGTAATATTGTATGTATTGTAAGGAAAATTTCAAGACAGACAGTAGAAAAAGCAATCATAGTCAGACCAACGCTGTTATTAAGGTTTTAAAGTCAGACAGTAGAAAAAGCAAGCATAGTTAGACCAACGCAGTAATTAAGGTTTTAAAGTCAGTCAATAGAAAAAAGCAAGCATAGTCAGACTAACGCAGTAAATAAGAAGGTTTTAAAGTTAGATAGTAGAGAAAGCAAACATAGTCAGCCCAACGCAGTAACAAAGATTTAAAGTCAGGCAGTAGAAAATGCAAATATAGTCAGACCGACGCAGTAAAAAAGAGATTTAAAATAAGACAGTAGAAGAAGCAAACTAAAGTTCCATTTGGTCTGATGATTTGGGTTTTATCTGCTGTTTTATTTTAAACCTCTGATTCTGCGCTGGTCTGACTATGCTAGCATTTTCTACTGATTGGTTTAAAATCTTGGTCTGACTATGTTTGTCTTTTTCTACTTTTTAATTTTGTCTTACTATTTTGTCTGACTGTGCTACCTTTTTTTACTGACTGGTTTTAAAACTTTCTAACCACTGAGTTGGTCTGACTATATTTGTTTTTTCTACTTTTTAATTTTATTTTACTACTTGGTCTAACCTTGCTTGCGTTTTCTACTTTCTGGTTTTAAGTCTTCCTTACTGTATAAACGATATTCGCTCAGCATAGTTTAAGTAGTATGAACCCACTTTAGTCAGACATGAATTTGAAACCCAAACTATTCCGATTAAAGTGTAATTAACTGAAATTGAAGTCAATTTACATTACAAAAATCAAGTAAAAATTGTCAAAAAGAGTTTTAATTTAATTAATAACAAATCAATTTTAATTTAAATAATAATAACTGAATTTTAATTTAATTAATAAAGACTCAATTTTAATTTAATTAATGATAATATAAATTTGAAATCCATTATTTACAGTTTATTATTTAATTTCAGAAAAGAAGAGTTTATAAAAGAGAAATAATTTTCGAGTATGAAATTGGTAGAAAATTATAAATCCAATTACTTTCTTGAAAATAGTTTAGGGAGTTGAAAAGTACTAACTTCTAGATAATGAGTAAATTTAATTATGTTCTGATTAAACCGTTTTCTTATTAAAGTTTGTGTATGACTCAAGTCGGACGTTACAATGTTTTCATTAATCTTATAATTACTGTAACGGTAAGACCAATTTTCCCGGCACTTCCGTTAACGATTCAAGATCAGATAGCTTGAGTAAATCAAGTCCTGCTTGATTAATAGCAGTTCTCACGGTTTCATTTAACAACTAATTAATGAAATCGTTCCTTCCAAGTTTAAAGGCATAATTTGGGTCACCTGAAAATTCGATATTCAGAATTGTTGTACTCCAACTCAATTATCGTAAATTCATTATTTATAACTGACATTTATTGTCGCGTACTGGTTCAACATTAGTTGCAATACTGACCAGTCATTTAAAGCTCAACTTAATGCAACTTTTTTCCTCTCAGTTTTAACAGCATCTAGATAAATCTTTTTTAACTTTATAATCTTTAGGTATAAAGAGGAAAAACAAAACAATCGCGCTTTGGTAATGTATCAAACATTTGAACTCAAGAACATAATAAAAGTCTTGCCGTAAAAGTAAATAAAAAGCAGGAAGTAGAGACTATAAAAAACTAAAGAGGCTTTTGATTGACATTCTGGCGAGAGCATAAAAGAATATTTAATAAAACAAGAGCTCGTAAACTTGTATTTGAAAATGGCGAACCTAATATCGAACTTTGGGGTTTAATATTCATGAAGATTTTATATATTACGTGTATTTTTGTCCACAATGAAAATTGATTAAATTCTGAACATCTTGTCAATTTCTCTTCTCATTTATTCAGTTACTTTTCCATCACTTTTTCCGTAAAATTTTCCATAGCTCACTTTTTAGTATTTTTTATAATCTGTCAATATTGTAATTTACAGACAAATATTGTATCCGCAAAATTGTCATTTACAAAGGGCTGTGTATTTAAATAACTGAAATTTCAATCTATGTATAATAATTGTGATTTAAATAAATGAAATAAATGTAATTTAAATAATTGTAATTAAAATATTTGTAATTGAAATATTTGTAATTTAGAAAAGAATGTCGTGATTAAAAAACTCTTTGGGTTGGAGAGAGAGGAAGAAAAATTGATAGTTGAGAGTAATTTGGTGAGCTTAGAGTAAGTAAACATAAATATTGGAGACAATTGTAAGTGCGCTGGTGTGGGATGAATATGTAGGTGTAATAGAAGCGTGATACTGTTACTGGATCCTCTCAGCATGCATGTTATGTAACGTCGCTAATTCCTCAGAGCGAGTAGTTGGTAACACAACGTTACCAAAGCGATCAGAGTAATCCAGGCCTGGGCCACGAATGCATACAGAAGGCCCCCCAGTGTTCGTTCCTATCAAGGTTGGAGTAGCGTGATTACGTTGTTAGAATTATCGGAAACTGCATTACCGACACCTACCACCCTCTCTTCAATCTCAACCCCCGCGAATGTACACGGACGAATGAATCTGTTGATTACTGGTCGACGCTTCAGCCCAAATGCTTCCCGCTATACGTACTTATACGTGTGCAACCGCTTTTTACGTAACCCACTGCCAAAGCATAACTCACTCTCTCGCACAAATCCATTTACAAATAAACACAACTGCGCGCTCATTTCACTGAAACCTCTCCCCATACGAAACAATTTAACAACACTTGCCAAATTAAAAAACACAAAGTTGCAATATGCTGGTATTAAACACAGAAATCAGTGTAAATACTTGCTGTAAAATATAATTCTCTTTGTTATGAAGAGAGAGAGAGAGAGAGAGAGAGAGAGAACAAGCAGAAATTCATTTGGCACAAATACCCATAGCGCTTATGACTCATTTTATTGCCCAGGTGTTGATTATGATTATGTTTCGCTTTTTTATGCAAAACTTAGAATTAGAATCCAAAAAATAGAACAAGTGATTTAAAGTATATAGGAATTTCGGCAGAAAAAATAGCTTTGAAAAAAGTAAAAACAAAAAGAAAGAAAGAAGTAAGAACGCAAAAAAGTAAAAACACAAAGAAAGTGTGTTGGAATGAAATTAGAATTTGGAGTGAAAGTACGCTTTTACGTAAAATGTCAGATTTTCATCAAGACTGATGGAGAATGGTGGGTTTTATGAAACGGTGGGATAATATCTTGCATAACATGCTCAGCTAGGAAAATTACACATTAGTAATTTAATTAAGATATTTTATGTGCACAATCTAGGTGTAGAGTTTGCCTTCTTGGCAATATTGCAAGAATATTAACAGTAATGAAGCAACATTGGGGCATGACTGCTTGAGCGTTGAGTGCTGTTAGGAGGTTCTCTTCTCTCGCTAACAGCCGAGATTTAATTTAGCAACGACCAAAGAACAGCGGGTATTATCATGCCATCGATGTTTTTGCTTCCTGCCATAAAGAGAGAATTTTCCGAAAATGAAGGTGTGTTGCTGAGAGGCTATCGTTCCACCTAACCCCCAACCATGTTTACGAATTTAACGATGGCCTACATTAGTGAGGCTTCCCTTGCAATTTAGACCCAAGAACTCGAGTTGGATGTTCAACTAGGGGCAACCGCAGTCATTACCTACCACCTACTGGATGCGTGATGGCATATCCTGCATGTGCGCGTATGATTCTGTAATAATGTACCTAGTTGCACATAAACCGAAATAGTAACAATAATAATAATAATAATAATAATTTCTGTGGATTTATTCTCCTTTCCTTCCGAAGATCGTTAATACTTTCTGCGCAAATAATAATAATAATAATAACAATTTATTGCAATTTATACAGTGTGTTGTAAATCATCAAACAAATAGAAATAAACATAATACCAAAGAAACAAAATAATGCAAAAGAGACAAAGTAATACGAAACAAACAAAATAATACGAAACAAAGTAATATGAAAGAAGCAAAAAAATACGAAACAAAGTAATATGAAAGAAGCAAAAAAATACGAAACAAATTAATACGGAAGAAGCAAAAAAATACAAAACAAAGTAATATGAAAGAAGTAAAATAATACGAAACAAAGTAATACTAAAGAAGCAAAATAATACGAAACAAAGTAATACGAAAGAAGCAAAATAATACGAAACAAAGTAATACTAAAGAAGCAAAATAATACGAAACAAAGTAATACGAAAGAAACGAAATAATACAAAAGAAACAAAATAACAGAAAAGAAACAAAATGGTTGAGAATGAACAAATACAATGATTATATGATCCGAAAAACTAAAATACAGAGACAAGGAACTTTGAAAAGACTAATATGAAAACTGTTTTAAAAACAGTGAGTAGATTTTGAAAAAAAAACTCGGGAGATTTTGCTAAATTTTTTAACGTTTTGAAAATCGCTCACTGTCTCTTTTAAAGTAGCCTTTTTAATATTCTAGAAAGTCTTCATGAAACTTACAGTTCTCTCTAGGCTTACCAAGGATAAAACCATAATCCCCTATTCTGCAGCATGTATTTCTAAGCAGCTCTAAAACTAACGTATGTACCGAGGGGGTATTCACTCTGGTATTGGAGTGTACACCCCTCGTGTAATAGCTTGTAATAGCCCACGTGTAATAGTGTAATAGTTGCGCAGTTATGAATATTACACACTATTACATGTGTAATAGCGTGTACACTCTTTCAGCTAGTAAATACCCCCTCGGTATGTACCCTCATATCATTTTGAATTCACATAATTACATCCTGTTCGCTATTCAAACGAACAGACACTAAATCCTAAGCAATAAACGCCACTGTTTCACGCAAATTTGACAAAGAATCTTTATCTCCAATTTCATTTAACCCTTTCGCGACAAACGATATCAAACAGACTAGATTATGTTTCATTCTCTTCATTCTTGTAAGAAATAATAAGGATACAAAAAATTATGTAATGAATAACGATGAGGGAAATATTAATGAAATAAATGGTAAAAGAATAATTAAATAAACGAAAAAATAAATGGTAAAAGAATAATTAAATAAACGAAAAAATAAATGGTAAAAAAATAAGTAAATAAACGAAAAAATAAATGGTAAAATAAATAATGAAATAAACGAAAAAATAAATAGTAAAATAAATAATGAAATAAATAGTAAAATAAATGAAATAAGCGACAAAATAAAAAGATAAAATAAATATAAAAATGAGTAGTAAAATAAATAATAAAATTAATCGTACAATTGATAACAATAAGCAATAATCACGTATTCCTGATTTGGTTTTCCTTCCTTTTTGTAAATCTGGAAATTATGAAATCATATATATTTTCTGTCTTGGCGGCTCTAACAAGTTGTGCATTCTCAGTATAATCCGGGTATCAGAAAACGAAGGAAAAATGCATTTAGTGATTTATTGCTTATTGCTTGAACTGTAGGCAGCCTTTCTCAACTTTCTCGCAATATCCGTTAAATTATCGTTCCAACTTCGTATGTGTTGCTAGTTTCGCAGAATAGCTTCTCTGTCACTTCGAAATTTTCAAATTGAAAGTTCCGAATTCAAACTGGTCGCGAAACTTTCACCACGAAACTGAAACTATTCACTAAAACCAAAACTCTAACAAACTCTGATAATTTCATCACAAGCATTATGTTTTGTTTCAATTATTATCGCATTATAAATTCTATCATTGTTCCTGGATCTGTATTTTATTTTCGTGTTTTTCCACCCTTTATAATTGTGCTGTTTTGCGTTCTACTGTTTAGGATTCAATAAAAATGAATAAATTTATGTTAAAATTTATTAAAACTAGTATTCATATTTTGAAAAAGCATTTTATTTGAATTACTCTAATCCATTACACATTTTGCATAATGAGAATAAACAACTCGTTTTCGAAAAATAGACGAATTTTCAGAAGTTTCTTAATGCCATTTATCTTCTCTGTGTTGTAACATTGCCAGTGGTTTTTTCACTGCTGTCGCAAAAATATCGCTGTTGCAACAATATATTTCCAGTGACAGGAAAAATAATACTCTAGCCAGTTTCAACAGAGAGTTCGAGAGGGCGATGTTCACATCACTTTTTCTCTAGAAAATTTTATTTACTTTCATAAGTCTTGAAAAGGAAAATCCCCTTTAAAAATTTTCTCTATTAAAAAAGAATTAATATTAAAAATTATGAAAAATCACGATACGATTTCTCAAATGCAAATTCTAGGCAAATGCATAATTTTCTATTATTGCTAATCATCTTGAATGTAAGTCGATGGATCATAATTTTTGCAAGTTCGCGAGAGTTTACGGTCCATGTGTTTCATTATTAATGGTGCCTTCACTCGCCACGCTGGAGTGGCTTATGATTGAACGACGAATGTTATATATGAGATTTGGCTTTCATAGTTGGTTCCAAATCAAAAAGGGTTTGCATATCTCAATTGTCAATAAACTGATAAAAATTTATGGTCATGCGTTATCACAGTTTATAATGCACAAGTCATAAATTTTCCTTTTCAAGTATCTGAAATTGATTGAAATATTTACAACTGTCATTAAAAAGCCCTTTTGTAACAAACATTTTTTAATCAAAACCGGAGAATATTTCAAAAGCAAACATTTTAAGTTTTATAATCAAACAGTTTTAAATAAAGACCTTTCTGCTTTTAATTGGAAAAGCTTTTTTGCCAGCATTCTACTATTAATAGAAAAAAACATTTTTTTGCGATTGAACGTTTTTTGCAATTTTCTTTATTCGTATTTTATTCTTTTCAAATTTTTCACTAAAAATACATTTTAATCCATGTTATATGAACAATCAACTTTTTGTTACTTTTTCTATGAGCAAATAGAGAAAAAACCTATAACTGAAAGTCTTTGAAAAAAATGCCGTAAAATTGGAATATTTCGAAACTTCTTTTTTATTGTTTACGATAAGAATCTATTTTAAGTGAGATTTTCGTATTCTAAACTGTGTTTTAATTCCAGTGAACTCTTTTTACTGTGAAGATTTTGTTTAGCGCTGTTTTTTTATTTCGAGCGAGTTCTTTGCTATTTGAAATAGTGTTGAGAAAATATTTGGCTGTGTGATATTGATGTCAAAGTTCGCTTCGATTGGCAGTCATCCTTTTTTTCCAATTGCGTTCCGAATAGAAGCTCGAGTTCAATTCTGCGGCTGACTTAACGCGCTGTATTACTACTGGCGCTTGGAATTCCACACACATCTATATTTCACTGCATGTGTGAGTGGCAACACTACAGGACCAAATCACCCCGCGCAAGTCTCCTTTGAGAGACTAAGCTGATCTCTGCAAATAGATTACTCCACTGAATATACCATCAAGCTCTCTCACTTGAAAAGAGACTGATCTTTAATTAATTTTAAATGTCGATACTTAGAAAATTCCACTTAAATTCTATTTTTCAAACTCAATTTTTTAAACTTTCTCCAAACAACCAACCAATTGTGATAAGCAACATTTAAAATTTAACTTTAACTCAACCAAATCTATAGAAGAGGAATTCCTAGATTCCTCAAATCTAGGAATTTTCAAACAAAAATAAATTAAATAATAGGTGAAATAAAAAAATTCTTGGGAGAAAGATTGAAAATTAGTGTTGCAAGAGGGGCACTACAAATTTTTGTAACGAAAACAATGAAAATTAATTAAAGACATTGAAACAAAAACTAGAGTGCTAATTAAACCAAAATCGTGAGACTAAGGGAATTGAAAATCCTTGAACTATAAACATTGGAAATCGTTGAAATAAAGAAAAACATTAACAATTATTGAAACGGAAACATTACATATTTTTTAAATAAAGAAATTGGAAAGTGCTAAATTGTCTATTTTTGGTTCATTTCAATTTATTTGATAATTCAAATCGAATTATTTCAATTCTTATATGTGAAATTAACCAAACTTTAAACGAACGTGTACAGTATATCTTACAAGATTGGATAAAAGACAAAATAATTACATTAATTCTATTCTAACTAATTAAGTCCTGCTCGTAAAAGGGAAACAAAAAGAACTAGTGAATCTAAAGAGAATAAACAATAAATAAGCATTTAATACATAATGACGAAAAAAATAATAAATGAATATAATAAATGATGAAAAATTGTAAATAATAAGTGAATAGCAAATAATAAATAATAATTAAATAATAGTAATAAGTGAATCATGAAAAAAGTGAATAATAAAAAAAAGTGAATGACAAAAAAGTGAATAACAAAAAAATGAGTGACAAAAAAGTGAATAACAAAAAAATGAGTAACAAAAAAGTGAATAACAAGAAAGTGAATAATAAAAAAGTGAGTAATAAAAATAAGTGAATAACAAAAATAAGTGAATAATAAATAATCTATTAATGTTAAGGAAATGAATGTAAAAAAGCGTATACATTTGTATCAAGTAAAAACCCGATAATTATAAACTGTAAGATGATTATTTGAGCTAAAAGTTGCAAAAACTGAGTTTGATGAGGCGGTTGGAAAAATTGAAAAATTAATTTGAGTCAGTTTCCTCTCAACGTTGAAGTACTTATATCTTAGTGCATAGTGGGACTTATCGCAGTGGATAGTTGTATACATATAAAGAGCATGATGCAGAGCAGAGGATATAGACACAATATAGCATGGATATGTACCTATGCGCTTTGTTAGAAAAGCTTTTGGCGTGCAGCTTCATTGAATAATAAATGCCCCTGCCGAGCGAGGGTTTAAGCTTTGTCCGTATTTGCGCTACAATTTCCCCTGTGCAGCTAGTCCTTTCCACGTAGAGCAGTTAACGTTTAATGAGCCGTCCGTTTCTGACGCTCTGATATGCGCGCGAATGAGCCTCTTCAGATTACATAATTCACATTAACATTAAGAAATCTGCATTCTCCATTTTTACAAACCTCACTATTTAACCTTCATTAAACAAATTCAACTCTAGAAAACTATAATCCACTCAAATTTTGAAATCTTTCTTTCCACTGAGTCAAATCATTCATTTTTAAAATGATAAACTAAAAGTTTATACAAGTAATTGTTTTCTACACCAATAATTTATCATTAACATTTTATTATTTATTTTGTTTTTTATCATTATTAATGTTATTACTGATTTTGTATTTTATCATTTATTAATGTAATTATTGATTTTGTATTTTATCATTATTAATGATATATTAATGATTTTGAATTTATCGTTATTATTGATTTTATATTTTATCATTATTAATGTTAGTATTGATTTTATTATTATTTCTTTTTATTACTCAAATTGGCTAAAAACTCGTATTGAAACACAATTTTCAAGATATCGCTGCTGTGAATAATTCGAGAAAAAATTAATAAATATTAATAACCTGGGAAAAGAGTGAAATGCGAATTTTAAGGTCGTATAATTGAAGACCTGTCAAAACGATTGAATTATCATGAAATTTAAATTCAAATTGTAAAGCCCTTGAAGATAGGTGCTGCTGCGATCACATTTCAGTGTTAAAGTCTCTCAAAGTAATGTAAATTACCAATCTCAATTTGCATTTGGAAATTGGAATTTCACAATTACAAAACGCTTACAATATCACGTTTGTAAATTCATTGACAGTGCGAGAAACTATTAAATATAATAGATAATAAATCTTGATTGTCGACTGGCAAACTAATTAACTGGTATATTTCAGTTCTAATTTTATGTAATCTCAAATAACATATTGATTAATTATTATTACGATTTATTTCATAAATCAGTTTTTATTTATAGATCTAAAATTGTATTTATATCTATTTACTTAGATTTAGTATTATCTAAATCATTAAATTTAATCATTATTTCAATTTAATCGTTTTATCATTTAATCATTTTTGGATTTAATTTAATATTGAAACCGCAATTTGATTCTCTAGAGGAAGCTTTGGGTTTTATTGTTTAGTTTTTTGATTTTTCATTGTTCTCAAGTTCGTTTTAAGAGAAAAATGAATCCGTTTTTTTTTTGCTTCCTCACAGGAAGCCTTGTTTGAATTATTTTAATCGAATTGGTTTGAAAATTAGCGTAATTGAATATGGCTTACGTTAAGCAAAGTTTTTAATTAAATGAATGCAATTTAAATACTCTCCTTAATGTATACATCACCATCGACTTATTTAAAATGGTAATTTTGTTATCTCTCTTCTTAAAATCATTTCCTTGTTTTAATTAACCGTTAAAAATGTGCAACTTTTCAGCAAGTACAAGAAAATGCTTTTAAATGACGCAAGTAACGAAACTTTTCCAGTTTTTTAAGAAAGCAAATAAAAAATTTCATCCAAGTTGCCTTTTTTAAATACAAAATTTTTGCAAAATGTAGAATTGTACCACACTTTGCTTTTATGCAAAAATATTTTTCCTTGTTAACTATAGTTATAATGGAAACTATTGCTCTTCTTTAAAGACGAAAAACACCGCTAATTCTCTTTTCCAAAGAAAATTTGCCAAAATGAACATTGTGCCGGAAATGAAATTCAAAATCGTGATGCAATTAAGATTAGATCCTGGGAATGATTAAATTGCAGTGGATATAACTTTCAACGAGGAGAAGTTGAAAATTGTTTTCACCTTCTTGGTCAATTACAAGGAGAAATAGTAACCTTTCCAATAATTGTCTGAAATCGATCTTAAATGATTTGATCATTGAGTAACGTCACATGGTGAATCTGAGGGAAACGATTCGTAGAAATGTTGTGCCAATGCGTGCCAGGTACTATTTGAAACCTGGCCGGTATAGGTTTCAATGCTAGATAACGCTTAGACGCGCATCAGATCAATGATGAGTCGGCCAATATCATCCGTGGAACATAACCTGAGATTATTGATTTTTCCCGCAGAACTTGATATGGCCTACGCCCGCGTCCAGAGAAAACTTTCTTCCAGACTTGCACCAGATCTCTTCTTTCGGAAACAAGACAAAAAAACTAAAATCGAGTGTTCAAACAAGGAAAAAATGAATTCTAAAACTCGAATTCAGTTCAAGAATATTCTATAAAAATCGAATTAAGTTCAAGAATAATTTTCCCTTGTAGCAGCAGAAGATTTTTTTTAGGTTATATTTAGTTATTTCAATAGTATGTTTTAAGAAGTTTTAAAAGCTTTTAATAAATTTGAATTTAAGTTAACCTTGTTTTTATACAGTAGAAAAAGTGTTAAATTTGTTATACTTTTAAAGCTCAAGAAATACTGTGTTAATAAAATCTAAATAACCTTTTGTCTTATAAGACTTTTGTCTTATAAGACTTTTGTCTTAAATAAAAAAAATAAAGACTTTATATAGATGAGAGTCTTATATTAAAAAATAAATACTTTATATAAATAAAAGTCTTACATATGTTTGTCTTATATATAAGCCAAAAAATTATTCAGATATTATAATGAAGAGTAATCCTTTTGTCAAGTTAATTTAACAAAAACAGAATTTGACAAACAGAAAAATAACTCACAAGGCGTCTGACTATTATTAAGACATACTACTGAAATGACTAAATAAAACATATTTAATACTTTGCTAATCATTTGAGCTGAAAATTAACCGATATATTGAGATTCAATTATGCGTGTCTAAAAACGTTTCTTTGGGCAAGATCTTTAACTGGAGTAAAAAATCGTTATTCATTGAAAAGAAAGTAAAAAATGTGAATACATTGAGTTGTTAGCCTTGTGACTAATAGAATTCAGAATTCGTAAAATCTCGTTTTATGTTTGCATATCACTCTTAAGCAAACGTGAGATTTGTAAAAAAGAGCCGCGTTCCTGAATGTAATTACGAGCGTTGTTCGTGACCAACTTTTATCTTCCATCGTCTTTCACACAATGACTCGCTAAATACCGGAAGTAGTTTTCTTGAAAAAGGCACTGGCATCTTTTTGCATACAGCTTTTCCTGGCCCTTCACTTCATTAACCTTTTCTTCACTGAATAAAGATGCAAATGAAAAAGTAACATTTTCTCAATCCACTTGACTCGCGCAAAAGACGAATATAATTAAAAAATACTTTTACATTTTCTATTTCTCAAATTGTTCTATCTCTGACATTTTAATTTTAAAGAAAAAGACTCAACAGGCAATTTCCATATGTTAATCACGTAGTTATTGTTTTTACTTTATACGTAATAAAAATATTGAAATATTAATCGTAATAAAAATAATATTAATAAAAATCACACATTTTGAATACACTCTCATTATTGATGAGAATTTAATAAATAATATTATATTAATTTAATTTTAGATCTATAATTTTTTGTCAAATATCATTTTTCAAACTTTTAAAATATATGTTATCTTTTCGTTTATCTATTCTTTGCTTTTTTTACATTTCAATTAAATTATTTAGTTATCGGACACGTTTGCAAATAGAGAGTACAGGCTCGAATTGAGCAGCTTGAAAATTTCAGTTGATTAAATTTGTAAATATATTTTTCATCGATTGTAAAATCCAAACGAAAATAAGGTAATTCCGAAAGGGTCGCATGTGCACCGAAATTGAAATATAATAACACAAATAGCAAATCGCGTTCGAGTGGCACCTGTGCTTTCATTATACCTAACATTTTTCGCAAAAAAAGAATATAAAAAACATAAAGTATAAAAAATATGAAATATAACAATTTTATAACAGGTAATGGATTTTGTTCAACTGACAAAAATGTGTTAAAAGAAGCTAATTAATTAATACGATTTTAATGGACTTTTGGTAATCCTTTAATAAATCTTTAATAAGCCCTTAATGAGCTTTTCATAAACCCTTAATAAGCAAGCCCTTATTAATCCAATGATTAATCTTTCATAAACCAAATATAAAGCAATAATAATAATAATAATAATAATAAAAATATTAATAAATACACGGAAAAATTTAGTTTATTAAATTTTACTAAAAACTTTGTAGTGTTCTTGGATATATCAATTCACAAAGTTAATATTATATGATGTACAGAACAGTTTTGTAAAATCTAAGAAAATTTTACTACCAAATACTAAACTGGTTACAACATTTCTATATAATTTTCTAAGTTGTCCTGAAATATTCGTATATTCTACAAAACTGCTCTGTACATCATATAAAATTAAGTTTGTGAATTGATATATCCAAGAATACAAAAAGTTTTGTAAAATTCAATAAACTAAATTTGTTCGTGTAAGTATATATATTAACTGTTTTTCAATTGTACATTATTTTTATCGAATTAACTCTTGTTTATAGAAACCATAAAAGTTGATTAAAATCGAACAATTATGGCATATTTTTAAAAAGAATTTTATAACAAAACCCATTAGCGCGAGCTGTTCAGGTTCTAATTAAACTTTAAATTACAATTTTCATATTGAATATAAATAACAAATGAAAGAAGGAAATTTACTGTTTCACTGAAACATGAAAAACCGTAAACAAAAGTTGAGAATAAAAGTTCAAAGTCAACAAAAGAAGTAGTCAGAAGACAATAAGATTAGTTAATAATTTAATTTAAATTATTAAAGAGCAATAAAATTATCGGAAGTCAATGAAAATAATGAGAATTGTACATTCAAGTGGAAATTTAATTCTCTCTGGTTTTAAATTAATAAAGGTTTCCAACTTTGATTCAAAACTTATAAATATCATTAATTAATATTTCTATATTTACATTGCTTCCTCATAGCGGAAGTTCATTATATTATTTTGTATTTCCAAGTTGTATCACTTTTTTCATAAAGAGAGTTTCATTTCATTTAACACTTGGAAAATGCCTTCATTTTTTTAAGAATGTTTCATGCTTTAGACGTATAGACTACCCACTCACAGATAAAAACGTAGATGTTAATATTTCTCCAAGAACGAAACTTATTTCTCGACCAGGCAATAAAATTACATCCCAATCGTTTGATGAGAAGCCAATAAAACTCCTCTGGAATATTTGATTGGCTCGGTACTTTATAACTTCTGTCTAAAAGGTTCAACTGTATAGATGAAGCCAATTTCAATCATCTTGGATTACATTAAAATCATTTTCTGCGTCGCGCAACGTTACAAGAGATTAAAAATTAATATTTATACTTCCTTTTGAGACATGAATTATAAAAGGTTAATTATTTTTGTTTTGCAATTTTATCTCATTTTTATTAATTCAACTATCTTCCTTTCTACTAGTTTCTTATCGAAATTGTTTCTTATCGATAATATTTATCAAAAATATTTCTTATCGGAAATATTGCTTATCAAATTAACTATTCCTGGTTCAAATATTCATTTAACCACTGAACAACATATTTATCAATATTTCAATAATTAGTTATAAAAACTTGAGCAATACAGAGCATTACTGACCTATTAATTAACATTTTAATCGAGAATTGAATTTAAGCCATATTTCCGGAAGTGAATTTTATAAATAAATTCCCCGGATAACCCAGGGGAGTTTATCCCTGATAAAATGTACGAGGCTTTTGACAGAGAGGAGAATGGTCGAAAATAAATGAATGACACCCTTTTAAACAAGAGTCTAAGAATAAAGAGTGACGTAATTGAATAACGAAAATAAGCAAGGTTGGCATACAAAAATGCCGACCCTTTTTGTAATTTATGCTTGACAGGAAGGCATTAGCGGAGCTTTTTAAATCCCTGTCAGTCACCTGATTGTTCTGTAGATCCGCGTATTTAAAACATGATGCACAATATGAGGAACCATAACTCATTATTCCAATAGATTGAGCAGCTGGAAATCTTTTAACACGTCAATGCAATATTCTCGCTGCAGCAACTTCATATCATCCAACAATATCTTTCACCCCTTTCATTGCACCCCCTCTTCATCACTATGCTTCTTGTTACGAGTTTTTCACATATGTGAGCAAATCCCCTATTGTGAGCTCAGTAGCTCTTTCTCTTTTTATTTTCTCAGGGAGTCTCTCTCTCTCTTTCTTTCTTTCTTTCTTTCTCTATATATCACAATCTTTCTCTCTTTCTCTCCTGTCTCTCTTTTTCTCTTTCTTTCCTATCTCTCTTTTTCTCTTTTCATCTCCTGTACTTTTTCCTTCTCTTCTTCCATCTCTTATACTCTTTCTTTTTCTCCCTCTATCCCTTGTACCCTTTCTTTCTCTAGTACTCTCTTTTTTCTCTTTCTTTCTTTTATACACTCTCTCTCTCTCTCTTTCCTCTAAGTGGTCCTTTCTCACTTCTTTCAGAGGCTTGCTCTCTCTCCTCGGAATCTCTCTCTTTTTCAAGTGCTTCTTCTCTCTCTACTCCCAGTGGCTCTTCTCTCTTTGTTTACCCAGTGGCTCTATCTCTCTCTGTTTTGCTCTCTCTTGGAAAGCTCCAGCGAATATGAATGCAGGGGTTAACCTCGCGGAGGCATCACCTGCGTCATAACCCATATAGAGGGCGTCACACTGAAAATCCAGTGACGTCATGTGCATACGCAAAGTGAAAAAGCGCACGCGCTGAGAGGATTCAGACTCTCAGACTCTGCTGTGTTTATTATGACACTGAAACGATGTAAGCATATGATCGCACTGGTAACCGAGTTTCGGTCCAATTCGGCGAGAGGAAAAACACGAAAATGTCAAATCCTCATGACTTATGAATGCGGAAAACAGGATAATCATTCTTATTAAGATTAATCTCACCGAGACAGATATAATTTATCTGATGAGGACTTGTGGAATTTTAGAGATGAAAAGTAAACAAATCAATAATCTACTGCTTACTGAGGCTTAAGCCTTCCACAACCGAAATTACTCATTTTCCGTAAAATGATGCTTTAAATAATATTTATTTATTTGCGTATTAAGGGGCACATGTAGTACGAATAAAAAATTAGAAAATTCTACGAAAGTAAAAAATAATGCGCACAGTATAATGCACTTTCTTGTTAATGTATAATGTACTTGTAATTCTCTACATAAATTTTGAATGGTAATTTTTAAATGATCGTTTTTAAATAGTCGTTTTTAACTTTTCGTTTTCTAATTATCGTTTTTACATTCTCGTTCTTAAATTATCGTTTTTAAATCATCGTTTTTAAATTATCGTTCTTAAATTATCGTTCTTAAATTATCGTTCTTAAATGGTCATTTTTTTATTGTTGTTCTCTCTTCCTTTTATATTGTGCGTTTCTATATTTATTTATATCTTAGAAATCGTGTTTTAAGTAGAGCGAATCAGTTGTAGTCAGACGCCAGTAGTTGTTCGCATTTATGTACCTGTCTTGACTTTTACTACTTATAACACTGTTTTCTATACAACAGGGAAGAATAGTTCAAACCTATATTTATGTCTGATTGTAGTTGACTTACACTACTTGAAACACTATTTTCGATATGAGAAGTAAACGTGAAATTTAAAACAACTATTTTTTATTTATATTTTTATAATATCCTTCAGTAATAGTTAGATTTGCATCTCAGTCTGACTACGGATGACTTATACCGCTTAAAACACACTGTTTTCAATGTGAAGGTAAACGAGAAGTTTAAAACAATTTTCGCACATTATAATAATATGTATCCGAACTATCGCTTTTTCATCAAGAAAGTTTTTACATTTGTGTTTAACTACAGTTGATTTGTAGTAATTTTATTATAAAAGTACCATACTTAAGGCACGAATTTCGTGCTAAAAATACTTTATACTATATTACATTATATTATATTATATTATATTATTTATTACGACAGAAATATTTATTATTATTTAGTTATTTGGACAGAAAAATACTTTTCAACTTAATGTTTGTTTTTCAAATTATTCATGTACGTATGAATATTGTACTTGACAAAAGTCTGCAAAAGACATAAATTTTAATAATAAAAAGAACAACGGTACATCATAATAAATTCAAATCTCACTGGAATACAGTTTTTGCATCTTTTTTAAAAAACAAAAAGTCGAGTTGCACTGCGACTGCGCATTTCATCATCAATTTGTATTTCATGAAGCACTTTCAAGAATAATCCCTTAGCTTAAATTAATCCATTCATAATATTATTCCTTTTATAAGGATCAGTTTTCAAGTACGAAATCAACTTTTCCATAAAAATATATTCCACGCCTGAGAACAGTCCGCAAACGGAAGGTGGGTTTATCTTTTATAGCTATTTTAAGCCGTCATAAAAATATGATAGAGCATAAAAAATGTACCTAATAAATAGTGTGTAATCCTTGTTTCTGGGTCGATAAGACTTGATCTATAAAATCGCAGTAATCGAAAAAGAACTGCAAATTATTATTTATTTGTAAAGAAAACTGTTTTTGGGAAAATTAAAAATGAAATGCAATTTTAGAGGAAATTGAATGGAATGGAAAATGCAAATTTTCTTAAAAGTACTAATAAAACTCCTTCTCTGCAGATTTATAGATGATAAGGGTAGAAAGTGTCAGGGAATAAATAAAATTTTAGAGTGGAAAATTTAAATGACCCAATTCTATTCCCTTGGATTTAGTTTTTCACATAAATCGAAGGCCTATTCTTTTTACGAAAACGACCTGAAAATGTATAAATAATACCGAATTTGACCCTCGAGAATACGCTAAATGAAGACAAGGCAAGAGAGGGAAAAATCATAATACATCAGCTCTTTTTCCTATTCCTTTTCAATTTCTTTTTTGAAACATCAGCAACGATAAACTACAAAATTTGACACAAGTCTGATACGAATATAAATTATACTTTCATTTCCCTCAGTTTTTTTTTCAAAATTGAAACAAACATTAATTTCTTCTTACATTCGACATTTAAACAATAAAACTGAAAAGAAATACTTTTTATAAAAAACAGGATTTAAAAAAATAAAAACCGTTTCTGAAAAGAGTTTTTAAAAAGAAATTTTTTGAAAAATCTTCTTTGGAAAAGCTTCTTTAAAAAAGCTTCTTTGACAAGTTAATTTTGAAAAGCTTTTCTTGAGAACAATTTCCATAGAAAAGCTTCTTTGAAAATAGGTTTTCAAAAAAGTTTTCTTTATAATTTAAATGTATTCTAAAAAATCCATAAAATGCCTTTTTTATTAAATAACATTTTAAAAAATGGCTGAAATTTACTTGAAAGAAAAAGAAATCCTCTTCATACATTTTGGAAAAATAAAATTTTCTATTCAAAAAAAAGTTTTTATATTTGTATACCCTGACAAGCAGTTTACAATAGAGGTTTCTGAAATGCAAATTTTGAACCTTTAGAGGAAATAATATAAACAGTGGAATTCATAGCGAAAAACAAATTTCTGTCGAAATTCTGCCATGAAAGGAGTAACGATTTCTCATTTATCAACTTCAAGCGTAATTTATTCCTCTGACTGACTTCCCATTCTCATTACTGAAACCCGTTTGAAAAATGGCACATCATATTTGACTAGTTCTGTGTACTTTCTAAAAACAGAATTTATTCTAAAATTCTAAAAAATAACAAAAATTCGAAAACCGCTTGTCATAGAAAATCATCTATTCAATTATTTTCAAAACAATGCTTTTATTAATTTATACCCTTTTTTATCCCGTCTTTTGTTTTGCCTCCTTTTTTCAAATAACATTTATAACAAAAATTCACCATTTTCAAAGAATTTAAAAAAAATTTTCAACCCAGAAAATATTTCTATATGGAAAATATTTTTCTTCACTTAGCTGGTGCAATATTTACAAGGGAAAAATGTTATAACAAAATTCCCCAGCTCTTTCATCGAATTATCGATCTGTTCTAATGCTGCAAAGGACGACTGAATCCTGCTGACTAAGTGCAATTGAGAACTGATATCCTGAAGAAGTAATTTTCCAAAATGTAGGATTTCGACTTAGAGTTTACTTGCCATGAAATCTACGATCCGAAATGCATGAATTTAGTAGAACCAAAGTTCGAGGTTACAAAATCACCCCATCTTGAAAGAGAAATTCTGAAAAAAAGCCATTCCAGAGAAAATAAAATATCAAAAACTTGCGCTTTTTTTCCCTCTACTATAGCAGGTCCACTTTCAAATATTTATGACTTCCTTTGCCCCAGCTTTCTAAAAAGACCGCAAAATTAACGCAAATCTCGAGATGAATTTTTACTTTTTCGGTTTATTTCCGCCTTTCCGGCTGACCGTTTCCTAAAATGATTTTAATCTTAGTATTTTTTATCTTTCACTACTTTCACAGATTTCATTTCATTTTTTATTTTATCCTGCTTCACACTGTTTTATTTTATATTCTTACTACTTATATTGTTATACATTTTTATACTTATATTTTTTCTACACTACTTTTATATATCATTGTATTAACATTTTTGTATAATTTCTTTCTCTTTTCTGTCGACAGCTTTTACACTGAAAAAAAGTAGTAGGTTTAACTACTTTTTAACTACTGTCAGTAGTACAATAGGTCCTCAACTCAATTTAAAAGATTGTATTGACTACCATAAGTAGTTAAAAGAACAAGGAAAGTAATTGAAACTACTACTTTGAGTAGTAGATTTTACTACATATAGTAGTTGAGTAGTTCCGTAGTTGTAATTCAACTACGTATTTAAGTAAAATTAACTACTATGTATCAACTACTTCAAAAGTAGTTAAATTAACTATAGCAAAAACGTCAGAATAACTATAAAAGCAGTTACTTTA